>VZSJ01003474.1:107166-145440 GCA_013398405.1 Pheucticus melanocephalus | reverse complement strand
AGAAACTCTAACCACCACTCCCTCTTAGAAAGCAAAGAAGGAACCCTGCAAACATATAGAAGAAAAAAAAAAAACCAAAAAAACCCCCAAAAAACTAAAAAACCCAACACAAACCTTGACATAGCTTTTTAAATAATTCCCCCCCAAAGTAAAACTGCATAAAACCATAAAATGAGCATTATTAAAAGAGAATAAGAAGATTAAGAAAAAAAAAAAGAGAGAGATTACTCTAATGCTTTAACAAATTGCTGCAATGTTTACAATGCAAATATTTTCTATTCTGAAAACAGATGTCACTTTCTCTGGACTTGGGCTTCTAAAAAACTGGTGAAGCTGAACTGGAGGTGGGAAAGTTACATTTTCTGTCTGTAGTTTTCACTGGGCAAGATTGAGTCTGCCACTGTACAACCAACAAACACATGCTCATTTCTTTTATAAATTCATAGGGCATTTCTTACATGTGACTTGTTTTAAAGCCAGGATATCTATTAAGGTTAAGCACTTTGCAGGTGATCATTAAAAATGCATGAGACAAACGTTTGTAAAATTCAACATGTGTTTAATTCAAAATTCAACATTTGCAAAAGTCAACATTTCAAAACCCAAAAGTGTAAGATCTAAATCCAGCCAGCTCACACCATTTTGACACAACTGATATTGGAGACTTTTCTTTTGTTGTTTATCATTTCACTCTTTTCCAACTAGACTTCTGATGTTAGGGTCAAATACAGCTCTCACTAACACACTGTACAACGGGAAAATTTTCAGTAATTGCTTTGGCTGTCTAAAACTGTGAGAAAAGAAAAAATATTTTGAAATGCATTCTTCTTTTTCATTAAGCCTGAGTATACAATAAGTTAAAAAAACCTCAAAAACCAAAACAATGGCAGATGAATATGACTTTTTGGTTATTCAGAAGTGCTTATATGTGGGAATTGGGTGAAGTGACAGTCTCATCTGGGAAATGAAGCTACTATGGAAGCAGAAAACAAAGTCAATGTATTCAAAACCAGATAATTCTTCATACCTCTTCAGTTCAAGTGACAAGGTTCTCGTGCTTACCAATCTACCAATACTGTCTGTGCCTAGCAATGTGTTGATTCCTTCCCTGGCAGTTTAAGGAGCAACAGATCTGCTTGTCTCCATCAGGAGCCTATGGAGATTTACAGGAAGCCAAGCAAGGCAGCCCAAACCTGTTCCCAAGAAGTGCAGAGTCCCTTTCATTGATTAGGATGGATTTCAGTAAGTGAGTGGACATAATAGACTGCACAGGGTTGGAAAGGTTGTTAAAGATCTGCAGAAACTCCAGTCCAATGCAGATTGAGTTAACAGATTTTTGCTGGTGGAACCAGACCCTTCTGCGCTCCTGCCAGCAGCACAGGAGGGGCAGCTTCTAGAGAGCTGTCAAAAGATTCTGTCCAAGCAGACAAAACCCAGCACCTGAGCCAGGGGAGCTGATGTTTACCTACACCTACATTTCTTCTGAAGGGTTATTTGCAATCTGACCATTTGGCAAAACTCACCGAAAAATAACAGCCACATAGAGTCACACTTCACCTGGCAGCCCTGTCTACTACACGGTTACAGACAACTACAAACCCTTGTTCTCAGGCAGAGATATCCATGGAAGTGGGAGAGAAAATTCAGCAGGGGTTTGGGCCACACAGAAGATATGTGCTGATTCTGTGTCTAGGATTGTTTCTGGTGGCCTTACACACAACGTTAAGCTGAATTTGAAAGATGCAACTCATTAACCTGAATTATGAAAATAATGCAAAAGGGGACACACTAGAGGACTTTTTGTCTTCTCCCCTCCCTTTTTTCTCCCCCTTTTTGCTTTTCTGTGAAACCACTACCACTCTTCCAGGGGATGCATACACTGGCTGCAGGTTTGCAGGGAAAGTTACCCTGCCTGAGACATTTGTTGTGATCTGAAAAGCCCTCTGAGCCCCAGCTGTGGCCAGAGGCACAGGAGCAGCAGTGAGCAGGGTTTGCCATGCAGGCAGGCACAGTGCTGGGCTTATTCCCCTCATTCCTCAGAGCAGCCTCGGGCCACTGACCTTCCAGAGTAAGCGGCAAAGCTCATCTCTCTCCTTCATGGAAGTGGAAAAATGACTAAAAAGGCAAAAGTCAAGACTGAAAAAGCTATGATATGGAACAGCCTGCTTTTTTTTTTTTCCCTTCTTCACATTTGTATTCATTATTCCAGCCACAGCATATACTAGAAGAGCCTAGAATTTAGGGCAGGTGCTTTAAATGTCATACATAACTCCAATCCACTAAATAGCTCAGAAAATTGGAACATCATTGGTGATTGCTCAGTTACTAATTAACAATGAAGGACAAAAAATCACTTCAAATGTGTATTTGGCCAATAATTGACTAAAAGGTAAAGTAGGGAAAAGAAAGTGTGTGTGTGTTAATGAAATATGCAACATATGAGGGCTGCAAGCACCTGAGGAGGGTAAAAAGTTATACTTTCTTAGACAACCTTAAATAAGAATGAAAGTCATACAAATTAGGGATAATTACTAAATAGCAACAAAAACCACTCTGTTTGAGTAGCAAAGCTTTAAAAAATATTTGTATGTAAACACCACAGAGGTAATATATCAGTTTTTTCAAAAGAACTTAAGTTGGGCTTTATGTTAAATATTAGCCATTCAAAAACCAAATTCACCATCCATAATGCTCAAAGAAGAAAATGTTAAAGATAGATATGCTATATATGTGAACTGTTGACCAAGAACTTTTAAGTTGATGAAAATAAGGATCTTTTAAATATTACAGCTTTTGATCCACAGTTTGATAACTTATTGGTTCAAAGATAACAAGTGAGAAAGAAGTAGAATACACTAAAAATAAAATTATAGTAGGACAATGTGACTTTTATAGTCAATGCTTGCACAAGATAAATTTACTAAAAACTACCAGATTTATGTTTCTAGAGAGGGGATATTCAGTACTGTTGTACATCAAGTAATATTTCTTAGTAAAGAAGAAAGAACCAGTGTTCCTATTGAATCTCAATTGATTTGTGCTGTGTTGCTGCCAACACAGACAAACTCAGGAGATTAGTAAAGGGGGGAAAATGCTTATTTTTATATATAACTGGATCAAATGTGATCCATCATCCATGAAGGCGCAGACTGTGCATCTCAGCTAAAATTGCTCCGTGCAGCATCTGGTCTAGACCATCACCTGGCCAGTGTGGGCAGTTTGTGCCTGGGCAGGTGCTCTGGTGCCTCTCAGCTGCTGTTTGGGAATCACCTCCTGTTCTTTTGGGACACAGTCAGGGAATAAGGTGGATGGGAACAATAGAAGGAAGAACAAAACAGGCACTGGGGGAAAGCAGCAGGAAGTTCTCCAGGGTACAGAGCTATGATTTTCCCTCTTTCAATATCTCCAGCTGACCTGCCAAAGTCAATCTAACTCTACTCCCTGTCTTCAGGTGCTTTGGTTTGGGGTTTGGTATTTTGGTTTTGGGTTTTTTTCTGATTTTCTTTTCTTTTTTTTTTAGGGATTTTTTTGGTTGTTTTTTGGATTTTTTCTTTTTTTTTTTGGTTTTTTTTTTTTTAAGGTTATGGGAGTTTTGGGGTGTTTTTTTTTTTTGAGTTTTTTTGTGTTTTTTGTTGTTGTTTTTTAAATTTTGACAAAGGATATGATAGAAGATTTTTACCATTTGATTTAGGTAGGTTCAATTAATGACCTGTCACCTTCAGCCAACTAATTCAGTAAGTGTCCTCCTTTTCTTCTTCTGTTTCACCCACAGACCTAAGTACAGTTCATAATTTCATCAAAACACTTGTCCTGGTTAACTTCAATGTTTCCAATTACTCTATTTTTTTTCTCATTTCATTTGCCTCTTTTTTTTCCTTTCACTCTATTCTCTCTGTATTTGCTGTAAGTAGCTTAAGTCCTTAAAAGCATTGCAGTAGTGAAAGTAATATCTGGAATCTATATTAAATAACACAGCTGCCCCTACAAGGACTGCTAAATTCTGACCAATTCTGACTAAACCCAGTCTAGTTCATTCTGAGAGCACACCAACAGGCTGCAAATGAGATAAAAACACATGAGAATGTTGAGATGTTATAACACTGATAATGTTACACAGGCTAACATCTTCATGAGGATTTAGGGAGATGTACTGGGAAAATTTGAGGAAAAATGACACAACAAGGAAGAGGCCAAGCAGATTTAGTTCATGTCTACTCTAGATGGAGTAGGAGAACTAAATAATCAAATTTCAGCATTTTAAATCAAGGCACTGGAAAGCTGAATTTCTAGTTTATGACATGAAAGTTATATTGCTTGTTAGCTCAAGTGTTTAAGCTCTTTTCTTTTTTAGTTCAAAAATGTTAAATTTTGCAGTCCATCAATCCAACCATCTCAGAGCTGTTACTAGAGCTAAAAAAACCTCATAAGGGAAAAAAATGAAAAACAAATTAATGTGAGAAGATGAGATAAATCAAGTGGTGAAGTCAAGAGTAAATTATCAAAAAGCTCTTTTATCAAAAATGAATAATTTTTTCTACTTCAAGAGTAACCCATTAATTTTATTCCCCTTACTCCATTCCTTCACACGATTGTAGTTCAAGCAGCATAATATAAAAATAGGCTTATTAAGATATGAAATATGTTTAACTCCCATCATAAGCACCACAATCCTTCAAAATTTAATTTAAAAATATATATATATCAGGAGAGCATAAAAGCGTTTGCACTTTTCAATAATTAAGGGGAAAAACGCATTTATAATTGGCAAACAGTAAGCAAAGGGGAGCCAGAAAATAAATGTCCTGGGTTGGATTTGGCAACTCTGACAGTACCATGACTGCTTTCATTGACCTTAAATGAGCTTTTGCAGCATTTCCTACAGAGTAATTCCAGGGATTTTTTTTCAAAAGGCACAATGTAGGAGGTGCAGTGTGATTTGATATCAGTCAGGCAGAGTGATTCCTTGCATATCTGTACATCATTTCTACATGACACTGAGCTCCCCAGCCCTGAAGGAAGAAGGGACACAAAATCAAAAGCATAAGATATATATTCCTCTTTAAGGCTTTTATCTCACTGGCATCCCTCAATCAAGCAAGCTCTTAAATTCCTGTCTGGAGTGGCCAAAGAGAAGGGGTGGGGCATGGCAGCCCCTCCCTGACACAGGTGTACCCCATGAATCCTTTTGCAGTGGCTTCTACCGTGTGCAGACTTGTTCATTTTTGCTTATTCACAATCCTGTGCATCCCTGTTCTCTCATGGGATAATTACCAAATGAGAAAGCACCAAAGAGTCCTTAGGCCAAGACTTTGTGGTGCTAAAGGAACATCCAAGAGCACTGCCAATCCCAAAAGCAAGAACCTGAGTGACCAATTCTGACCCTGGGGAGTCGGTGCAGAGGTTATCAAACATTATGAGATAACTGGCACAACAATTTCAGGGATTCTGGGAGCTCCATGAGAGAGCTTGCAATAAAATAACAAGGTAAATCACAGCAGAACAGATTGGGGATGCAGCAAAAGTACTAAAGTGAAGGCAAAGTAATAAAAAAGATGAAATAGTTTGCCAGTCATTATCAGCTCTCATTATATGATTATTATTTGGCTGAGATACCTGTATCTATATCTCAGGAACTGTAGGAATCCAAATTCTGTTTTGTAATTCATAGGCAGCCTGAGAGGTAGGCAGAATTTTTGGGCAAATTTACAATATTAAAACACTTCTTCAAACTCAGTATATTGAGACTTGAATCCTGCTCTCCACTTCATGTAATTCTGATGCTAAGGTATCAGAGTCCTGGTGTCACAAAGGCAAAACCACAGCTTGAAGGAGGAAATATAATAGTTCCCACCAACCTAGAATTTGTGATCCCAGAACTTTCCCGACTGACTTCCTTAAGGGAACTCAGTTCAATGAAAGATTCAATACAATCTACTGAACAAACAGATAGCACTGAAACCACTTTAGCAAGAGCATTCAGGATTTCACAGACTCTATGGCTGCTTTAGCAAGTTGTCAGGGCAACAGTTTCACTTAATATTTAAATAAATATTCTTAATGTGAAAGAAATATACAAGCATATTTCCTTTTCTGTATATTTTCCTTAATGAATGTAGAGCCTAAAAAAAAAAAGGCGCATTAGCAGAATTCCACAAGAAGGAGAACTGTCTTTTTATCCTGTTCCTAAAAAAATACAAAAAAATTAAAAATCAAAATCTCTGTAAAAGAACAATGTGTTAAGAAAGTTTTCATTGTTTGTTAGTTATGTATCTATGTGTAGGAATTTCCTAAGTAAATCAGAACTTTTGTGTTAAGGTTTGTTCAGGCATACAAACAGGAGCTGTTCCTGACCCTAAAACAGATGGAATCTGGTAAGTATTGATGCAATCTTGCACTCAAAGAGAAGAATAAGAAATATATTTTGTGTGCATGTGCACAAGGTGCACACACACATCCAGAAATGTACACATGTCCTTTTTATGAAGACAAAATAGCCTTAAAAATGAAAGAACAGTCACAGTGGGCCAGGTATCCCTAAAAGGAAAAAGGAGTGCTTTAGCACCACTTCCACTTAAGCTCATGGCAAAGATCTGGTCTGGCTTTTCCCCTCTTCAGGATCAAGGAGCTCAGGTCCACCTTGCTCAGTTCCCCAGGCACATTAAGGCCAAGATATCCAAAAATGAGTATTGCACCAAATTAAGTGTTTCAAGCATCACAGAACATTGTTTTACCTTGGCAGCAAAAAATAAGAACAGTTTATATGATTCTTAAATATTTGTATAGTATCAGTGTGCTGAAAAAAACAAAAAAACCCCATCAATTATTCACTCAGAAAGACACTGACATCTGCTTAGGAGGAGAAACTAATTTAAAGCTATTGCTGGATTTTTATGGAAACTGAAGAATGAATTTTCCTGGAGGACTGGAATGAGAGCAGCAGTATCAAGGACAGTGCTCATCCCATTCAGCTCACAGGTGGGCTTTTTTATTACTGCAATTAAGGAATCATTTAGTAAGGGAAATGCATTGCAAGCTCTGAAAGCAGTGAATGAACATCCCGAAATGCATCCTCTTTGTGACAGATCTGTCAAGTGGGTCTGGATCACTTTTAAATCTGAGCTTCTGTTGAAGATGAAAATCATACCCCACAATCCCTTATGTGAATATAATAATGGAATCATAGAATGGTTTGGGTTGGAAGGGACTTCAAAGATCATCTCATTCCAATCCCCCTGCCATGAACAGGAGACATCTTCCACTATCCCAGGCTGCTCAGACCTCCATCAGACCTGGCCTTGGACACCTCTGTCCTGTGCCTTGGGCAGCCACAACCTCCCTGGGCAACACCCCCAGCACCTCACCACTGTCACAGTATAGAATTTTTTTCCTGATATATGATCTAAACCTGCTTTCATTCTGAAGCCATTCCCCCTTGTCCTGTCACTACATGCTTAATAGTTAATAGTTCCTCTCCATCTTTCTTATATGTTCCCTTCAGGTATTGTAGCACCAGAAAACACCAGAAAACTCAAAGACTGAGAACCAACTCCTGATTTTGAATTTATGGCTGCATCAATGGGAATGGCAACCCTCAGGTGAAGCAGCCTAAGAATGAAGCAGGGAGTCTTCATTCTTAGGAGTGAGGGGAGCCAAGTGTTCCACTATGTGTTGCTATATCTCCTCACATTAAAAAAAAACCAACATAAAATTTGTTAGCTTTTAAAAATCTTCTGGCACACGAAGACGAATTAGTCCCAACTAAAAAACCCTCCCAAGCCAAATTACAGTTGCCATCCAGACATCCTGTTGGTAATGATTTCGTTCACTGAAATGTGACATGCACTGCTTCAATTTATAAATCTGCATTTCCAATGAAAAAGTGCAAAATAAGGTCTAGTAAATTAGATATTAAAGATTTTGCCACTGACTGCAGTTTCTGTTGCATTAGACAAGCACATTATTTGCCATAGGAGGCAGAAAAACAATGACTAAAGGTTGTTATTATGCTGTAACAGCTACATTAAGATAACTGCAAAAATAATTGTAGATTCACAACGTCAGCTCTGTGTAAACAGTTCCAGAAACATTTCTGTAACTTTAATTTGGTTTGCAGTGTTACATAAAGAACAGGATTTAAGCCAAGGAATAGGGATTGACAATAGTAAAGTCTTGCTGGCCTATTATGCTACATCCGTGTTAGGAAATATTTTAGGAAGAGATCAAAGTGGTTGCTGAGCTCCTCACAGTGCTATTCCATCTAGTTTGGGCAGTGTGCTCTGGATTAGAGACAATCTTACCTCCTATGCTGAAGCTTCCTGACAGGAAGATTTATTCTGACATGGGAAGTCCTTGCAGTGGACAGAGGCAGCACATGGAAATATTGGAGGTCTAAGCAAAACACACCAAGGGATATCCAGAGTGCTTTTGGAGAAGAGGCTGTTGTTTATTTCCACCTCTAAAGAATCTACATGTTTCTGTCCCAAAATAGCTCTGGAAACTGAGTTAGCACATGGTAAGTGAAGACCATTCAGGGACTCACTTCAAAACTGCACAGTACTGCTCTGATCTGCACCACTGCTGTCGACACAGACTTGCAGGGCTACTAAACAATTTGCAGCACATTTATCTTTCTGAACTCAACTACCACTTTCCTGTTATCACTTTAAGAGGTCCAGGCCTTTTAGGTAACACTTCTAGAAAAATGTCACATAGCATTATTACACATCACTTGGTTAATTAAGCAGCATAATTTGCAGAAATATTGTGCAACAGTAGGTTGCTGTTGCTAATGATGCGACTTAGAGATGAAGAAGTGGGTACAAAATATTACAGAATGTGCATTTAAAAATAAGGCCAAATTACTCATGTTCCTGCGACAGAGAGATACATTAACAGAAGATTTCAAAGCAGGAGAAACAGCTTCACTACAGACACCTACCAGAGATATCTGGATATCTGTGCTCCACATTGATTCCTCTATCACATTCACTCCATCCCCAAACAAACCTGCCTTGTCCAGAAAGAGGATTATCAGACAGGTACCTGCTGCTGGCTCCTTGTGTCTTTTGCCAGCAGCAGCCACTGTGAAAGATGAGGTGAACAGCTGATCAATTGCAGTAAGAACTGGGAGTTAGAAACACTAAACGCTGCATGTATGTGCAGCACGCTCGAGGTTTCACGTCCTTGTTTACCTTGGTCATTCTGCCCCCTGAGTTTGTGACATTGCACCTGTAATACCTGGAGCACAGGCAGTACCTGCATACTGGCATGGACATGATTGTCTCCCCTAAAAGAGATGGGAAGAGGGTGAATTTGATTGTACCAATCCAGCAGCTGCAGGAGGATTCACATCAACTCACTCTCACTCATACACTGGGCATCAGAGCAACCTCAGCAGGTGACGTGTCATCACAAACCCTTCACGTCTTCATACTTTGCTTTGCTTCCCCCAGTGCAATAGGCTGTACCTGGTGAGTTTTGGAGTGATTCTCTCAAATTCTGGGTAAATCATCTGCCACATATCAGCTTTGCAAAGTGAAGACATGTGAGACACAAAAGTAACTTTGAGACACATGCAAAGACATGCTTACAACTTACCATTTTTCCTCATGGAGAAAATTCCCAAACTCCAACATACAAGCATTGCTCAGCAGATGACATGGAGGAATACATTTAAGAAGCTGAAGGTGGTTTATTCACACACCTTTGATTACATCTGTGCGGTCACAGTCATTGCTGTGAAGCCAAGAGTTGAAACACCACTGCTGATCCTTTCAGGTCAGGAACAGCCCTGAGAAGGGGCCCCCAGACCAGAGTAACAGAGTCTGTAAAATCTGGGGAAGTTAGGAGGTAGAAACTGGACCTTTAAGGATGAAGTAAAACATGGCCAACACATTCGTGCTGCATTTCCCTGTGTCTCCAAGCTCCTGAGAGATTTGTCTTTAATAAATCTTTTGATGGGCCCAAACCCTTGTGAATACCTGCCATCAAGATTTCCACCTCCCTGGGGTGGGAGACAGAAAAATAGGAAGGGATAGAAACACAAGGGCTGTTCAGAAGGATAGAAATAGAAAGAAAACAATTAGAGGCACATAGGGCTGAGTCCTGGGATGTGGCTGGGCACTGCAGGGAGCACCAGCCACCTGCTTATGCTGTCCAGAATAAACGGGAAGATTGACAAGCTCTGTTCAGGAAAAAGGCAAAAGCAGACAGGACAGGTTGAAAGCTACGTTTCACATCAAAGCATACCATGACTTAAAACCCATCAAGGCTGTTAATACCAAAGGTCAGCGTATATAATCAGTCACAGGAATGTCTACATGTGAGCTACAGCCAGCAAGGAATCAGCAATTATCTTTCATGTTTAAACAACCTTGCACAGTGTTTTACATAACAAGGTGTGTATCACCACTCAAGCTCAAATGGGACTATTACAATCAGCCACTGTAACAAGCAGTGCAAGGCAAGTGTTTCCTGGTGAGAGCTTCTATAGCAGCAGCAGATGCATAACTCCAGGACATTTGCTCCTTTCATGTTTTGTACCAGCTCTACCCAGTTGAGCAAATCATATTCAGCTTGTTTCTAAACACTTAGTCACATTATAGAATTCCTTGGGAATTTTTAAAATGGAGTTAAATTGTCATAAAGAACTGTCCATTGTGTTCATCCATGAGTATGAGGAATTGCCTTGCACTTGTCTGATAAGCTTGAGGACCAGGGGCTGGTAGATCCAGAAGGTTATTAAAAAATAGAAGGAAGACTTAGTTCTGTTAATAGCACAACTAGAGCAAACACAAGTATTGAATGCAGCCCTCACCCCCACTGACAGGTTGCAGGGAGACTGAGATGTCTATCTCAGAGAATAAAGAGTCGATTTTCCAGCTTGAGCTACAGATCTCGGCAGCTTATGCCATTCTAGAGTTGTATTTCCACAAAATCAGTTCCCCAGCCCAGCTCATCACTTGGCAGCACCAGCATTTGTGCAAGGACCACAACCAGGACAGCCTGGCCCACCTGGGAAAAAGGATGCTGAGGGCAGCAGCTTGGCCAAACCACTGCCTGCCAAGCTCCCCAAAAGGCAGAGGCTACACAGGTGACTGGAATTTTAGAAGTCCAAGGAGGCCTATGAAAAGCCAACTCAATAGCCCTATCACTTTACATGATTATCAAAAATCCTTTTTTTTCCCCCATAAAAATAGCACAGAAATTCAATTACACAATGAATTTAATGAAAACCCCCTTTAAGCAGCTGCATACACTAACAGAGTTAAAGCTGTGAGTGCCCATGTTTTGCACATAATGGAAGCATTGATTTTGAATAGCGTTTTTATAGAACTGCTCTGGAAGGGGTTTTTGACAAATCTCTTCCTATGAAAATGCTCACTTGTCATAATCCAATATTTTTCATGAAAAAAACCCAAAAAACCCTATATTTCAAATACTGGAATATTTTTTGCTTTGGGAAAACAGGGCGGGTTTTTTGCACAAAAACCTGTTCTCTATGCCATACAGCTCATCTGCTCCATTTCATGAAGTGATCAACACTAGGTCCCTTCACATAAACCTGGATAGAAAAATTCATTTCAGTTTTGGACATGATGTTCTTGTATAATTTGTTTTCTCATGCCAGACTAAAGACATGCTTTTTTTTTTGGTGCTGCATAGGGCTAGCTGTTTTCTGACAAGGACATGCCACAGTTAAAGATTTAAAGTTATTAGTGACATTGCAAAGGCAGGAATTTAAGTGGTATTTAACAACACCAGGAAGCATCTTCAGTCTCTCCTCTCATCCCCACCCTGGAAACTCCCAAAGCAAGGCTAACCCCACCTTCTGACTGATGACTGAAAACTGGGATTGTCTCAAACGTTCATAAGTAGCAGTGACACAGGTTACAGAACACAGAAAGACTCAGTGTTGCCTTTGGTCTAAAACAACTGCTATGAACAAAGAAAACAACAAATACCCAGAAGTAGCAGTCAATGGCTGAAAGGAGCTTTGTGCAAAAGTAATGGTTAAAATTCCATGCATTTTAAAGGTCAGGTTTTCATTTAATGTTTCAGTTAATTTTCCATATCTTCACTGAACCAGAAGGTAGTCTTCCACTAGCAGCTTCCCATCCTCCCTTTTAATAATGAATAAACTTTCATAAAAGATTTTACATTAGAACTTACTTCCATTTCAAAGTAGTAAAATATTTTTACACTTTTTTACAGGGATAATTATATGCTACTACTGCAAAAGAACAGGTCCAAGAATTTCTAGCATGAAATGGACTGAATATATAGACTGTCTCTTCCCTCCTAAGGTGATACCTGAACAGAAGGAAAATTAACCTACTCCAGCTGTCTCACAAGTAAACACAAGATACACACTCAGTGTTTTGTGGAGGGCAGCTAAGGAAAGTAGACATATACCTCCCCCCTTTTATTTCAAATTACTTTCAAATTACTTCAAGCGACTTAACCTACCTTGCTCCTGCCAGCCAATTTCCTTCTGAGGTGGACAGGTCACTCAGTTTTTGCTGGAGGAGGTGGTGGGTTGATCCCAGCAAACAGCCAAACACCCTCCCAAGGTGCTTGCTTAGCCCCCTCTCCTCCAGGATGGTGAGGGAATAGAAGGAAGGTGAGAATACTTCAACAGGGAGAGCAAAAGGTGCATGTGCAAGCAAAGCAGAAACTGGAATGCATCCACAACTTTCCATGAGCAGGAAGATGACCAGGCATTCCCTAGCAAGGGGTGTGTGAGGACAGGGTAGGAAATAGAAGGGCTTCACACTGCAAACACCGTTCAGTAACAGCCAAAACACTGATTTGTCAACACTATTTTAGCATGAACCTGCCCCACCAGACCCAGTACCCCAGGACAGCTGGGTGCTTGCCCAAGTCCTGCTTTGCTGGGTTTGGCTGGGGTGGAGTTAGATTTCTTCACAGTGGCTGGGATGGGGCTGTGTTTTGGATTTGTGCTGAACACAGAGTTGATAATATAGAGATGGTTTTTGTTATTGCTGAGCAGGGCTTACAAAGGGCCAAGGCTTTTTCTGTTTCTAATACTGCCACACTGGTGAGGGAGCTGGGGATGCCTGGGAGGTTGCAAGGAGACACAGGCAGGACAGGCGACCCAAAGTGCCCAAAGGGGTGGATAGCCCAGACCACATGGCATCCTGCTCACTGTATAAGGTAGAGGGAAGAAGGAAGAGGGGGGGATGTTTGGAGTGATGCCATTTGTCTTCCCAAGTCACTGTTATGTGTGATGGGGCCTTGATCTCCTAGAGATGGCTGAACACCTGCCTAACCATGGGAAGAAGGGAATGAATGCTTTGTTTTGCTCTGCTTGTGTGCACAGCTTTTTGCTTTCCCTATTAAGCTGTCTATATCTCAACCCATGAGTTTTCCAGGTTTTACCCTTCTGATTCTCTCCCTGATCCCTCTGGTGGGCAGTGGGCAAGTGGCTGCCTCAGGCTTGGCTACTGCCTGGGATTAAACCACAACACCCATGACAGCACTGGCAGCTTTGTTCCTTCAGTGTTTGCAGACACACCTCTCTTCCTAAATGCACTCTACCTATTCTGTCAAACCTCATACCACCAGCAAAGACAGGATGGTGTGAATTTAATGCATCGAATATTCAATAACAGACTGTCCTTGTTCTATACATTTAAATTGTCATCTGTGAGGCACAGTCAGAAGAAACAAGCAAGTTGAGAAAGCTCGCTCCTAGCTTTTAAATGATATGGAAAATTTGAAGTTAATTTGACGTGGAGTCAAACGGCATGGATGATTAGTGCTGCATCAATTTTAATACTCTCTTAATATTGAGAAATTATTGTCTTTGTCTTAACTTCCTAAGACAGTTTTCAGACCTACTTCAATTAAATACTTAGATTTTTTTTTCAGTGTTCAAAATAGCTTTGTAAATATGCAAAACCATCAGCTCAGCTCAGACTGATTTCTTCAATTCCTACAAATTCTTACATTTTGTCCTAATGTATTTTAGGCTTTAATTTACCATGAATAACCAAGACTTATTTATATTTACAGGGTACATATTGTACTCACAGGCATGAAAAATATAATTTGTCTCATCTAATGAGTCATCATTAGCTTTTGTTTCTACCTTTCCATAAGCAGAATATTTTTAATGTATTCAACTGGAGCTATTTTTACCCAACAACTTATATAATTATTTTTAAGAAGAGCTGTCATATGTCAGCCCATCACTATTACTGCAGTTTATTTTCACATAAATCAAAAACTGAAAAAGCCTACTTAAAGGAAACATTCCATGAAAAAAAAAAAAAAATCTCTTTATATAAAGACAAACATGACCAAAACTTTTGGATTTCCTTTTTTTTTTTTTTCTTAAATGCTCATGAAACTTTCAGAAAGATGCTGCTTTCTGTCCTCAAGAATTTGAAACCAACTCTAGATAACCTGGAAAACCAAACAGAATTAAACAAGAAGACTGGCATAAGAAACAGCTCTCCATCACAGTGAATTACACCCTCAACCCTTTCAAAACACTTGCACCATAAACTCTAAGGTGTGAAAATACACACATGTGCAGAGTCTTCCCTGGCAAAACATTTCAAATTACTTGTTTAAAAGATACCACTTACAGGCTCATTCTTCTGAAACTGGGATCCCAGATAAGAAAAGATTCATGAAAATATGTAAAACACTGCTTCATCTTGGTGGAGGTAGCTCAACAATGTCAACATGCCCCATTTGAAAACATCAGGCAGTGATAAAATACTTAAATGCAGAATACGTAAATTTCAAGAAAATTAAATAATGAAGCAGAAGACAGGCAAACCATACACCTCAATGTATCCTGAAGAGAATGTCCACATTCATTTAAGGTAAAGGAAACAATTTCTGCTGTTCATTCAGTTAATTTCCACTCTTTACTACTTAACTACAGAGTTACTTTTAAGCTCTGAGAAATGAGATTCAAATAGACAGGAAGTTGTTCCTTTAACCATTAAGAACCTGGAGTCATGAAAAAAAATGGGGAAGCTAAAACTACTTCAAGATGCTTAAAACATCATTTGAAAACAGAATTGTGACTGACAGAGTAACACACAAAAATATCACCTTGCAGTATCTGCAAGTACCACACAATTGCTTATTTGGTATCTTGCTGTTCACACAGCTGCTCTTGCTTTGGCAGAGTATTACCAGCACCACATTCCTGTCTTAGAGAACATGGTTAAAAAAGTCTTTACTAAATTGAGTAGAATGAAAAGCTTCATAAGAAAAAAAAAACAGAAAGCTTGAAGAGTTTTTACCAATTACATTTGTTTTCCAGAAGTACTCATCAATTTTGAATAATGGCTCCATTCTTCATCTTCAAAAAAAAAAAAAACCAACAAAAAAACAAAACTAAGAATAGTAAAATTTGAGTTGTGGGAGGAGGAGAAAACAGTGGGGAAATTAACACTCAGTGCTCATAGAACACACCAGTGTAGTGGATGCCTGCCTGTTGTCACAATAACCACCTGGTCTGGAGAGTAACTTGAATTATTAAGTGCAAAGAACCCTTCACACACACAGTGCAAGATAGAGGGAAGGTCAGCCTGACTCTTTAGATAAACTGGCAGGTGAAGGTGAGCTTGAATTCTCATTATGTGTTAGAGAAACCTTGGAGCAACAACTTCTGGGGCCAGGGATAGCAAGAATCCCAGGTGACAGGGAAGTCTGCATTTCCAAACCTTGAAATATAAATCCTTACCAGTCCTGTACACTAAGAGGTCATCTTTAAAGAGCTTGTCCTTCACTGTGTCTGAGTATCTGTGGAGAGCTTTGTGCCCTGGGATATATCACCACAGACCATTGTGTTTACTTCCCTGATGGAGCAGAGGAGTGCTGATTTGAGGTGTGGCCAAGCAAAAAAGCTCTGGAGCTCATTTGCTTCTCAGAATGTGCCAGGTTTCAACCAGACATGGTGACAACCTCAGTACGTGACTCTAATGAGGGGCCTTGATTGCAGAGTGTCATTAGAAGGAAGGTGAAAGATTAATTTCTCTTCATAATCCATCAATATTCAAGGAGCAGGAGGAAGAAATTTACTTTCCATGGGTGTTGAAAGGGAAAATTTCCCAGTCTTGCAAGACAGGCAGTAGCATACTCACCATTAAAATGCAGAGGTGGGATCCAAAAAGCTCTAATTATTATGCTTTCTGTGTTTACATGTTCACCTTGCAAATTTTGTTGCTCACTTTTATTAACCTATTATTACGTTAAAGAAAATATGCATCGGTCAAATATTCTACCAATCTCATTATGAATACTTCTGACCAAGACAAGTCCCTGATTTTAGGATGGAGCAAAATCTAATCTGTCTTTCAGTGTTAAGACTGCTGTAAAATCGTTTCACAATGCAAGGAATGAAACCATATATGCATTTGTTTTCTCCTCCTCAGAGTTTATTTTGCATGTGATTTTACAGTTTATACTTCACATCATACATTTATTCCTTCTCTTGAAGAAAGGTTTGACACAGACGCTTGCCATTACATTTTGAAACATGGAATTGTGCCAGTAAAATAAAATTAAAAAAAAAAAAGAAACAAACCACCCTATAAAACATATTAGATCAATACAGTGTAAATATAACATTTTAGAATTTGCTCTGTATTATAAGGAAAACAATCTGGGGGAAAAAAAAAAAGATAATCAGTTCCAGTTGCTAAAACAGTTCAGTATATTTTATTTAAAGTCATAGCGTAACAGGAATGCTTTTATTAGCCCACAACCAAACAATGATCAAACTGGTGTAGAGGAAAATGAAGCATGATCCTGTCGTATTCAACTGCAATATAACCTTGTCTGCCACACAGAACATATCAGACTGGGGATGTTCATAAAGCCCTTTCAGTGTGAACTCTGCAAAAGACTGTTTTCCATCATGCTGCATTATTCCATCCCATGTTTTGCTTAAGAAGTAAGCATTCCAAGAACTGTGAATAGATTGTCAGTGTTGGCACCAACTATTCAGTAGTTTACACAATGATTCACAAAGGAAACTGGGTAAAATTATGACTTGGAAATGGTCACGGACATCTTCCTCTTTGGCTACTTTAAAAGTTAGAAAATTCAGATTGGTACAAAAGACATTCATTTCAGAACCAATTCAAATATGTTTTTAAATAAATGGAACAAAATAAAGCATGTCTCGTTAATTTGGTATTAATTTTCCAGAATACTCTGCAATACATTTTCAAATATACAAAATCTTACTCTTTACAAAAAAGTTGTAGCTTGTGAATAAACTCACTTGAATTATCTTAGCAGCACTCCAATAATTAACTATCTTAATTTTAATCAAAAAGAACCACCTTAGTTTGATCACTGAATTTTGAGACTGCTTCTTCACTAGAAGCAATGTTTCAAAAGTTATAAAAGTGCAAGAACTTCATCATGTTCCAAGCTGAAAGGCAGCTTCTGGAAGTAGTGAAATCAGTATTGCAAGGTCCTGATGTTAGTGAAATATATGCAGTGGGAAGAGCTACACTTTAAGTACCTCTTCCATTGTGGTATTGTTGCATTAAGACCAAAACATGCTTCTCACTGAACATTTTAGTGATCTAAATAAAATAGTTGTGTCATTTTTGTCCATCTCTAGCAAGTGAGATGTTCACACTAAGTGATTTGGGTAGGAGCAGACAACAAGCACACACAAAAGCATCAGCAGGCCCCCACTCAATCAGCCTGCTCGTTTTGCTGCCCAGCATTTTTGTGCATTTGTAATTAACTAAATTACAATTTACAAACATGGCAAAGTACAAGACTCTCAGAGGACCTTCTCATCCATTTGGATAAGCATTTCTAATCCCATGTTAGACTTCATTGAAGAAGAGGAGCCTCAAATTAGGTCCCACAAACCGTTAAGGCTGCCTTTTAGCCGAAAACTTCTGTTTCATTTAAGCAAACTACTTACTTTTAGTAAGAAGCATTAATACATAATGAATATTTGAATTCACTATCAAAATGAGGATTATAAGAAATTACAAACTTTGGAGCAGGATCACTCTTACCATTCCTGATAAAATTCTGTAAACAACAATTTAATTGAGAATACCTGCTGCTTTGCAACATCTTAAGTGTAATTTTGTACTACTAGAACTACAAACCCAACATTTTCCTTTCTGCCTCTTTGTAAAGCTTCCTCAAAAGAGGGTCTAGCAAGTCAAGAGCTCTGCAATTACATGTGAATATTAATCTTACATTTAAACACCTACTATTACTATACTCAGCCTCAGAAAGCCTCCTTAGAGCAAGTTTTGTTATACTTAGTACTAGTACAGTGTATCAGCACTTCTTTGTGACTTGCTTCTTCTGTGGTGGTTACAGAGAACTTCACTTTGGGATGTCCACGTTGTGAAGCACAAGAGCAACTCTGCTTGGAATGTACACCTAGGAAAAACATGACAAGAACAAGAACAGCTGAAAAACCCAGAAACCTTACAAGACACAACTTCTAAAAAACAGCATATGGAAAAAACCCCATATTTTAACTGTTAAAAATCTGTCATTTGGGCACAGTTGTGGGTATAAATATCATATTTAAAGAATGATTATTGACTGCTTAGTCCCTAGCATTGGAATTACACAAGATAAAAATTTTAAAGGCAGCCTGATTATAGTCTCTTTTCTATTTTTCTTTTAACAGCTGATTGTGATATATTTTAGGTGGCTACCAGGAGAGGGCCTCATATGACTTACAATGACCAGTTTCAAAAACCTGAGAACATCCAGGTCAACAGATGGGCCACAGATAAATGACAAAGTTCTGCAACTCTCTTTCACTGTGAATTCAAGTTGTCCCAAGGTCTGTGATGTCATTTCATTCAGGTAAATACCAGCAATATGACACAGCAGCACATTCTTCACACTCTTGGCACCGATGGAATGTCAGTGGCTCAGCAATAAAGCTCCCTCCCAAAAGTGGACAGAATCAAAATTAACCATTTAAATGATTGCACTTTGCTTCCCTTTTTTTCCCCATGAATACCACAAAAATAATCCAAACACATATAATCAAAAGACTCCTCATAGATCACAAAAGAACTTGTGGCAATGTATTTTACATGACATTCCTTCCAAGCTGAGCAGAGTCACAATCAGAAAACAAGACTGATATGTGGTATCTACCAATTACCTTGATACACGGTACTCCATCAATTGTCAGGTCTATGAATGTGTTTTCTGAACAAGTCAATAAAAATGCAATTATAAAAGGTAACACAAGATTGAAGATTATTGGTTTCATTCTGACAACGTCCTCTTTTAGACTATCCTTCATCCCTGTGGAATGTCTAATATTCTGCAATTTCAGCTGCGTTATCTGCTAACGAGAGCCTGATGGCACAAAAGGCTTTCATTGTTTTCAGAACAGAATAAAGCAATAAAGCAAAGAGCTTTAGGAAAAGGAGAAAAAAAGGAAAATAGCTGATCTTCATTGAATCAGACAGAGCAGTGTCCAACGCTTCTTGAAAGGCAGAGAACATAATGATTTCCCCTAAGGTTTCAGTGATAAATAGCTTCTATAAACCGGTGCAGGAGAGGAAATACTTAATGAAGTCAACTACCTCAAAACATATAGATAAAGGAGAGATTCTGAAGTTGTGTACTGAGAAATTCAGCACTCCAGGTTTGGATGATGAAGTGAGAAGGGAGAAGGAACAAACAGAAATAAGTTTTCTAAGAAAGAATTTGTAAAATGTTACTTCAGTTATGGGGAAAAAAAAATTAATGTAAATGCAGGACACAGCAATTCTCAATTATATTGTGGTCAATAATGTGTCAGATCCTAGGAGGAGTAAATTAGCCCAATTGCTTTAAAGTCAATTTACATCAACTGGGAATCTGAGAGCAGCGTGGATCATCCAACTCCAACCACTTCACTGACAAGCAGAATTTTAAAACTGGTTTAACCAGAATTTCAGAACTTGCACAGATGATTATATTTAAACTAATGACAGATGTTTTCCATTTGCCATGAAGAGCTGTATCTGCCAGCTTATTACTTTAGTCACTTGTTTTTTCCTTACCTGGGGAAATTAAACACACTTTCTAGAGTTTTTTATCTTGGTGGGCTACTTGGTAAATCATAGAAAAGCCACATATGTCTCTATCTCCTAATCTTATTTCATTGGTCATGTAACCACCTCTGAGGCTATTTGCCACAAAAACCAACAATTAAGGCATGAACAATGCAAAAATATCAATTATTGATTAAGCATATTAATAGTTACAAATAAGATTACTAATTATTCATTCCACTGGTGTACAATTTTTTTAAAAGGAAAAATACAACACAACTATTAGATACTACTCGTTACAAACATATAGATATTATTCCTTTCCCCCAATATATTGCCCAACAATATTTCCAGAAATACTACATTCTATGTACTCTGGTTTTATTACTTGTTGAAATAGACAGAACTCAGAACATTGTGTGATGGACTGAGGAAGAGAAATGTGACCAGTGAGGTTGGAAAGATCACTTGTCTTTCCTGAGATAAAGTGAAAACTGGAAGATTATCTGCCCAGGATCCCAGCAGGATTTTCAGTCCAGAGTTTTCACCTCTACTCCTCCTTCTACAGCCTGAACCAAAAAACTTCCTCAGTCTTTTCACTCCAGTATTATTCCTTTTCTTTCAGCACCTCTCACCTGAATTACCACTCTTGTAGCAACATATCCCCCTTTACTTAAATTTATTTTCTCTATATTTTTCCTGAGTGTACTGACTGTTTCAAGCCATTGCACCAAGTCAAACTGTGCTCCAAGCACATGCTTCAATCTGCCATTAAGTGACACTAATAAAAAAGTCAGGAATCCACTGCTGACAGGATAAGCTGAAATGCAAGCATTTCATTGTATGTTTGAATCCAGACACTTCCAAATATATCAATGTATGGATAATGCTTAGCTCTAGATGTGTCTGGATTGGACCTTGAACATTCAGTTGATCAATGATTCACTCCAATGATTCACTCCAATTGTGCTCTGTCCCATCATGCTGGTCACTGCTCCAGACAACAAACAGGATCAGCTCCCTCACAATTCCTAAGATTCTCTCCTTGATACCAGTCAGGAGATGCACACAGAGCCTCTGACTGCTCACACAGCAGTGGCCAAGCCAGTTTTTAACCCACCTAACAACCTTATTTTCCCTGTAGTTCCTCAGCTCCTAGCAGGAATGCTGCAGGAGACAAGGCTGAAAGTTTACTGAACTGACTGGAGTAACCTTGTGCACACAGCTTGAGTCATTTCATCAAGGAAGCAATCAGGCTGACCATGCATGCTCTGAATTTGCTAAATCCAGGCTGGTTTTCTGACTGACCCACCTCATGTAACCCACTTGCTTGGGCACAGATTGCAAGAGGAGGTGGCTCTTGTCTTCTGGAGGAATTACCCTACAGACCCCTCAGCCTTCCTTTTCAGCCTTGGTTCAGCTGTCAGAAATTTCCCCTGACCACTATGATTTTTCTCAGATAACAACTACCAGCCTTGCAATCACATCACTGAAATCATCCAAGCCTCTGGGTGTACCTCACTTATATACAGCCTCTTTAACCTACTGTTCTGCTACTTTATTTTCAGTAGTGCACCACCACACAAAAAGCGTCTGAAAGCAGACTTTGCCCTTGGAGTCTAAGCAAAAAAAAAAAAAAAAAAACCCAAACAAAAAAACCCACCAAAAAACCAAAACAAAAAGGCACTGAATACTCCTGTATTGTCCATATTATCAAAGTTTTGAGTCTTCTTTTTGTCAAGGGACTTGCCTTTTTTCTCTTTATCAGCAGATTTGCAGAATCACCTTCCTCTCTTCTCCATTTTATATATATAGTATACAGCCTGAGATATATATATATATATATATATCTATAAATAGAGAAGTGTACTAAAAATACATAGAGGCTTCCTGATTAAAACCATTAAAGGAAACCTAGCTATTCTTCAGCAAAAAACAGTAGAAGAGATATGTAATTTTTTTATTTTTTCCATACCCTAGGAAGAGTGTCTCAGAAGTTTATTCTTTCATATACTGCTGCTGAATTATACACTTTCAATTACCAGCTTCAGTTCTACTGATCTCTGTTCTTCTAACCTGCTTTTTCTGATCACAATTTTTATCCCATTCATGTCTCCTTCACCATTTCCCAAGGCTCACTTGATGAACATGGACAGAAGTGAAAACCCAAAGAACAGGACACTGAAGAGAATTCATTCATAGCTTACTCACATCTTGACTGTCATCTCTTCTGTTCCAAGCTTTCTGCTCATCCTGAACATCCTTTCCAGGCACTTCCTCCCCTCCAGGCTCACCCATGTTGGGAAGGGCCTCAGGAGACCCCAACTCCCTGGTGAAAGCAGGGTGAGCTCTGAGATCAGAGAGGGTCACTCAGGATCTCAGTGAACTTTCCCTCTGCTCTCTATACCAATTATTAACCTACAACCTCGAGCCCTCTAAGGTTCACACCAACTGCACTATTTTAGGAAGCCAAGAAGACACCTAAAAACACAGGAAGGTTCATAAGGCCTTTTCTGACAGGGGAGTGTAACATGGGGATTGGAAAGCATCCAATCTGTTTGAGACAGGATGACTCAGCTGCAAAGAGAGTTTTTGATAAAGTTAACTTTCAAACATTTACTCATAAAATATCACTGAAAGTCTTTTTATTCTCAGTTTGGCAGGAATGGAGTAACTGCTGTTACTTCACCAGCAGGTGTGCTAGCAGAGAGGACGGTGGGGACTCTTGTTCATAGGGCAAATACAAAATGGGATTTTGTTGGCACTTTTGACCTTTTTACACTGCATGTCCATATGAGGCAGCTACACTGTCTGAAACTAGGCAAGCCCCACACAGACCAAGACTTCTGGCACTAAAACAGTATCTCTAGTGAAAAGACAGAAAAAAAATAAATTATAACTTTAATAATCAACCTCTTTCCCACCAACTATCAAGATCATAGTCCATTCCTGCTGGCTATCTCACAAACGGGACAAAAACAACTGGTACTGCTACTGGCCAGGTCTGTAAGATGTTTTCAGCCAAATTCTTACTCCTTATACATTTTTTTTTCCCCTTTGAATATCCAGAATACTTCTAGGAAAATAAGAGATTGAAAGAATTAAGAATACAGGATTAACACATGCAGGAAGCACCTGTGAACAGCAGCAGCTATAGGCAGAAATATCACTTTCCATATTTCAGGAGAGGACTAGAATACACAGCAATCTCCAAATATATCTAAAAACCCACAAGCAAGAGGTTCTACAAATGACAACTGTTACTTTCAGATCTGTCAGACTAATTCAGTACCAGGTGCAAGTACAACCAAAATTGGCTGGAACTGCAATGAACTACTCTTCCTCTGACTTTCAGGATTGGAAAACACCAAGCCCTAAAAATAATTTCAAGGTCATTTTGCAACAGATGGGAGAATTACTAGAACTCAGAGCTAGATCAGGCACTGCAGAAAAATACTCAGTAGCACATATTGCAGCTGGTAGATGCAGAAGGCAATGTCACAAGAGCCTGTGCCAACACCATCCAAAACTTTTAATTAAAATGAGGACTTTAGACAATCTCCTGTCTCTGTATGACCACTAATTTTCACACATGGACACTATTCTGAGCATATAATTAACCATCCAAGAATAAAATAGATGATAGCTCTTCCTTTCAGACTATAATTTATCATACAAAACCTCACACATTTTGGTTTACATTTTGGTAGCTTTTGCACATGACAAAGTATGTGTGCTTAAAATAATGTGATGTTTTGCCTTCCAATTTGTTTTTCAATTTGTAGCTATCCAGCATGAATATGCAGAAAACAATTTCTTAGATTGTCTTGCTTCATTTATGCAAAAAAAAGTCCATATACTGCAAAGGGTGTGTCTCAAAATTTCTTCTCTATTACCTTCTGCACTCTTTTTTCAGGTTGAGAAAAAGTACTTTAAGACAGCAAAAACCCCTGAAAAACAAGTACTCTGAAGACAAAGATAGGATGAAACAAAATTAATAACAGAGTAACTTCACATGACATTTGCTGCTGGTTTTAAGAAGTCAAACAACCAAGGAAGATGAACAAATGAACTTAGTCTTAATCATCAAGATTTAAAAATCAAAAAGATCTTTGTGGCATTAAATTCTGATTGATTCAACTAGTTTGAACAGTTAAGTTTCTAACTACAAACATTCTTTCATTTAATCTGTATATCTGCATATCAGGGGAGAAAACAGTTAAAGATTACATCAGTCGCTTAAAATTCAATACATAAATCCTTTTAATCAAAGTTATTTGAATGAATATTTTCAAAGCTAAGGTCACTAAATGCTTTTAGATCATTTCTATCTATGGGAGCATTTTAATTAGTCCACAGACTTAAGGAAGCAGGAAGTTGCACTTTGACACTGAATAATATACATTAAGGTCAAGGGTAAAAATTCAAGCCTGTAATAAGGATATTCTTAAAATAAACCATATAATTTCACCTTAATTTAATGTGAAAAAATTTTATCACTGAATGCCAAAAATAGAGAAACAGAAAAGACAGCGCTGGGGACAGGGGGAAAGGAATACTCTGACATCTATTTATTTTTTAACTAATTGGAATGAACTACAGAAAAAGCAAATCTATAAAAGTCAAAATATGTTAAGCAATTATATTTCACAATAAATCATATACTACTTTTCCAATGACACAATATCCTCTGCAATATTCCATTTAGCCTGCTTATTACTCAGTTTCTGTTGGTGCATGAAGTAGGAAAGTATAACCCCTCCATTTTCATATCAATCCAAACTTCTGGTGTGGTACAAAAAATTACTAGGACACTTATTGATGGCTAGTTCTTTCCTACAGAGAAATTCAATTGAGTTGGATACCTTAGAAAAGACCAACAAGATATTTTGTGTAATGCACTATTAAAAAATTACACTTTTTCTTCCCCCTGCCCCAAATCTAAGTTTCACATCTAACCACAAAACCCAAATTAGGTACCAGCAAATGAATTAATCCAAAAAGGGGCACAGGGGTTGAAATGTGTGTGCAGCACTTAATTTACATCTTGCCAAGAGATGATGAGACATAAGCAAGACTAAAGGTTTATCAAAAAAGCACACATAAACATATCTCCAAAAAGACTAGTATGCAGAGTGGAGCTGTAAATAGAAATGAAGCTAAAGGGGTAAAAGGAATCTATTCTTACAGTGACAAAATGGTTCACAGCTTGTTATTAGAAAGTTTGATTGCATGGAATCTTATGTACATTTTATATATTTAACAATCCATTAAAGAAAAAGCAGTGAAATGGAAAAATTAGTACAGTTATTTAAATAAGTCATATTACAAAGGGCATTTCTGTGCATTTTCTATGGAGTTTTCAAGGTGGGTCTGATGATTTTGAATTCTGGCCCTCTAAGAGCTTTACTAAACAAGCCTGAAAATTGTACAGTGAAATGCTCAGCAGTGCTTACAAAGCTTCATCTTCTCCAGGATTCTTTGCCCCAAGAATTTCATATCTCCCTTCTTCTCATTTTGATATGCCATCTTGAATACTTCTTTTATTAGGTGATTTTTTAGAATGAATCATGTCACATTTCATCTTCTATTTTTGTAACACATTTGTGTGCTATTAAAGCCTGACTTGAGAAGCAGAATTATTGCATGTGATTTCATTTTGCCACAACCCTCTGGGCATGTTTTACTGACAAAGTTTACCCACACACCTTAAGGAAGGTGCATCTCTCATTAAAAACAATTACTTCTTTGAAGTTTGTAGTGGAGGAGAAACTCAAATTTTTGAAACCAGAAACTCAAGTCTCATGGATTATGAATTATTATTAAACAACAGGAATAATTATTAAACAACAGGAAAAGAACTTTCATGAGTTTATTGAGGTGGCATCATATGTTATTTGAAAAGAGATTTGGTGGGAAGACTTTTGAGTTGGATTTTAGAAACTGCAATTAAGACTAAAGAAACTCCTAAGCAGGACAAATAACCCAATAACCTGGATATAAATGGCTATTTGAAATAAAACACCTTTGTTTTACTGCAAAATAGCAGCTGGAGGCATTTACTGTAACTTTTGTTAGTTCTTACATGAAGACCTATTTGCTGAATTTAGGCTTTCCAGATGTTTTTCCTCGATCACTTTTACTCAGTGTCCTTTTACTGGTACTTTACCTTTATTTGGTGCAAGAGGCATCCTCTGGGGGGTTGGCTGGAGCTGCTCTGTGAATTGGGTGGCAGAAGGACACAAGTGAAAGGGTTTACTGGGTTTCTCTCTGACCAAGAAATGCCATTGCCATGCCACAGCTTTTGGTGCAAAAGTGCATTTGCTGCTGTGTTTGCCACATGCCTTATCTTCCACATACTCCTAGCAAGCCACAGCTTCACATTCTGCCACGTTTGTTTCTGGCTTGGAAGGCTTGCACTCACCATCTAATGAACTAAATGTGAAATACACATTCCAAATCACAGTTAATTGGCTTGCAAAAGTTAAGTTAGTGATAGATAATTAAGATGCTCTCCAGTCATCCAGGCAATGTATTTGAATTGGGCACACAAAGCAAGAACTCTGGAAGCAATAATTTGCTACATAACCTTCAGGAATGAAACCTCAGACCTTTCATTTCAAATTAGCACAAATACTTACCCACACTATGAAGGCAGTATCACATGCAGGTACTTAAAGAAAAAAAAACAAACCCAAAACCCATTCCTAAGATCCTTTACACCAAGCACAAAAATTCTTTCACGTAAAGAAAATATTTTAAATCATGCAAATGAAGGAAATGCCAATACTCTGGATACAATGAAAGAGAGACAGCGGTTAGAAGTGAAAATAATTCTCAGCAGTTTAGATCTCATGAGAAAAGTTAAAATGTGACACTAGAAATTCATATTCTGTTCAACCATGGAAGGGGAGTGGCCCACAAAAATCAGTGCAGATGCTCCATTTTTGCAGGCCCTTAAGGCTACAAATGTAACTTATTTGCAGGTCTTCATGTGTATCAATATACCTGTGCATAGAGAAACATACCCTTCACCCACGTAAATGTTTTGGGTATAAAAATCTACCCAGCAATATAGATTATTCCAGAATTTTTTCAGTGAACTCTTAATTCCCAGCCTTTCTGAATCTTATTTTCTTGTGCTTATGAGCATATACACAGATGTGAATGCATACAGAAAGAATGGGAAATATGTGCACATATACATATATAAAGAATAGGGAAAATAGCATTTTAAAATTGCTAATTGTGATTCTGATTTAAGGAGCAATTAAGAAAAGTAGAATTTTATTAGTAACCACCTCAGCTAACAGAAATTGTATGCAAGGATATGTCTCCCAGTTCATCTCAGGTGATTTGTGGGAAACTCTTTATCCATTATTCATACCACTCTAGGAATGGAAAACTTTGAAATTCTGGATGTGAACAGAGAAATCCTGTTCCATTTTGCAAAGTTTTTCTGTAAACTGGGGAGGAAAAAGCCAGTTGGCAAACACATGATTGACTCTAATTCTTGTTTGTAGAGTTAAGTACATGATTTTAAGGCAGAAAAGGAAGATTCAGTTTCTGGAGAGTTTTAAACAAAGCAAGCATGAACATGCAATCTCTTGACTGAAATAAAGTGAAAATAAAGCAAGTTATAATACTAAGGATAGCAGCTCAAAAGTGTATTAGTATGTTTCCATGCATGTTGGCAAGGAACACTGTGTGCCAGACACTGCAAAAGTGCAAGGAAATCTAAAAGCAAGGTTGAAAAAGAAAAAAAATATTTAATATTATTGGTTATAATCAAATCATAAAGGTTAATTTGAGAAAATAAATTTAAAATATCCCCTTCCCCCAAATATTAGAAGAGACTCCATATTTGTCCAAAGAATTGCAAAACTTACACAGATGAAAGTAAAATTAAAAACAAACAAACAAACCCCCAAACAATTTTCTTACCATAATTGAATTAGGTCGATAATTGTGAGGATATGCCTCAGAGAAGTACTCTGTATTGTGGTCCAGCCTTTGATGCCCTCCATATTCTCCAGCATCAGAATCAAGAAGGATTTTATACTTGAAGGCAACTGTTAAGGAACTATGCCAATTACCTCTTAAACAGAAAATAAATCGAAGCAAAAAAATCTAGAAGAATTAGCAGTGGAAGTTATGCAGTAATGGAAGCATGCTGACTTATTCAACAAAAAGCAAAAATCATAACAAAATCTAAGAAAAGAGTGGAAAAACATACAGAATATATAGAATTCATATGAAGTTTTGTCCTGAAAATTTAATTTAGCACAGTGACTCCTCTTAAATCAAGCACCTCCTAGTATCTTCTGCAATCTGCCATGAATGAAAAGTTTATACATTACAGCAGATATGCACAGGACTTTAGGTGATGAACTAGACTAAAAATGTACCATTAAACAAAACAATGGATTCGAATTGCATTTAAGAAGTAATATAATTGTGACCATCAAAATCAATCAGTATTTGGCAATATTTTACAGTCTGTCAGAATCTGATCAAGTGTCAATCAGAAAAGCATGTAATTTTACAGAAGAAAACCCCACAACTCCCCTGAGAGTCCTCTGGAAAAGAGCTAGAATTATTATAGCACAGAGGAACAAAAGAAATAACATATTGTAAGAGAAGGCTTTTTAACAGACAAATATTCTGACTGCAGTTGTTAAAATGGGGTGAATTATTTAACAAAGTGTAGCAATGAGTTGGAATACCTCTAGATACTTAAAAGGATTCAAACAGATTTAGCAAAAAATAAAAGATAAAATAAAGTTGAAACAAAGTCAGAAAACATAATGAAATAAAAGGGGAAATAAAGAACTAAGCCATATTCAAAGTTAATTTCTTCTTATTTGTGACAACTGTGAATAAAATATTTTAATTTTTTTTATTATTTCAGTACCTTTCATTTTCTTGATTGGACATAATTAAAGCATCTTTTTCCTTCCTGAAGTTACAACAGAAAGCAATCTCTACTCCCCACCACCCAAAAGAGAGAGGGAAATAACAATGCTCTATAATCCACAACCTGCTTCCTCCATTCTTAGGCATGGAAGAATCATACTTTCCTAGAGCTTGTATTTAATAGGATTAGGGATGAGTGAAGCAACGTTCCTTGAAAAAAGTCAGTGGTTTGTAGGCTTCTGCATTTGCTTAACCTTTTGAAAACAGGTCTACTCAAAACCTGAAGGATTGTGGTATAAACAGAATTGTTTTCAAGTCTCTTTACACAACTCCGTAAGATGATGTGGGAAATTCCTCAACCACACACCTTACTGACTGAAATCTCTGGTGACAAGGAAGGCTGAAGCATGACATCACACAGAAGGAACCACAAATTCACTCTGAGACACTTGAGTCTAGAAAATTGCAATGAAGAAAAGTAAATGCATATAAGGAAAACAGGAAAACTGTCAATTAGCTCCCAAATCACAAAAGGTAACTTATCCCTTCCCCACAAGTGTTTGCAGCAAAATAAGAGAATGGTTCAAAACTGCCAAGTTAGTTGATGAGTTCTGCAGGGCAGGTGCCCAAAGATCACAACATTCTACAGCAAAACCTTCATGTTTGTTATCTTTCCTTAAAAAAAGTTTGGAAAATTATACTTTGCCAGCTTTAGTCCTCAAAGTTTTTTATGTGCACACCACACACACCTCTCCTTTCCTTTCTTTTATAAACATGATCTCTAATTAACATTCATTTGCTGTCATGTACAACATGCAGAGCCACAAACTACAAGATGCAGTCACTCTCTTCAATGTCCTTTCAGCAGCAGCAATGTCTGCTATTATTCTACTACATATTTTATTAACATGGCAGGAGAATGCCTCCATCAAGCATTTCACACCTTGCTTTGGTGATGTGCACTATACATTAAATTTAATAAGTTATCAATGTTGTTGAAAGGCTTGACATGTTTAATGATTCCCTCAAAATTATTTACAGCAAATGCCACTGTTATGGCTATGCTGTTTTAAAAACAATTCATAAAATTATGTCTGTATTGCCAGAAAGTACTGCTGAAGTTAATATCACCATGTCTACACACATATATAGCATATTTTGTGTAAATACTGTTAACCAGATCCTGAATAATGGGGTCACAAAAGAATTTTAAGATCTTCACAGATCACATATTTATCTGGGAAAAATACCTACTTTAGTAAACATGTGCATTTACCTTCCAACTTAAAGCCTCACAAAAAAAGTGTTTTCACATTTGAGACTTTTACAAGCATCTAGTTTTCTGAAGATTACTTTCACAAAAACATTAAACAACAGATGTGCATTTTAATTAAGTACATAATAGAAGTCTTTTTTTATGCAGTGAAGTCTGTTTTGTTTTTGTGACAGTGTTGGAAATACTAGCTTGTATTCTCACTGGAAAAAAAAAAAAAAAGCCTGATTCCTGTTGTTTGGTGCTCCAGCTAAATTTCCCACCCACTACAAGGGAAGAGAGCAGCAAAAGCAATGAACCCTTGTATAGATAGAGCTGAAAATGGAAAAAAATTGACACATTATCTACCACATTAATTACTAAATCATTGTGTTTTTATAAGGTTTTCAAATGCATATTTTACCACAATTTTTAAATTTAATCTTTGGCATGTTTAGTGACACATTTGCAAAATAAATGCAAATCATAAAATAGGAAAATTTGTACTTTGTTCCAACACTTACTGCTGATGAAAGAAACTAAGTAGTGATTGTGGGGGTGATAGAGCCTTAAGTGGTTGGGCCTTTTTGCTTTTCATAATTCTTGAATTTCACTGAAAAAACTAGCATTATTTCAGGATGAAGGGTATCACTTTTGCTCCTCCCCACACACTGCTAATTTTGAAGTCTACAGATTCACCCTATGAGTGACAAAAAGCATATGGAGAGTATTTGGCTAAATTTTGTAATGAAGTTAAACACCTTGGCCTGATAAAATTCAGCTCAGGATATTTTAATGACAGGTGAAGCCATTTAACAACACATGTACAAGTACTGAGAAGGAGGGGGGGCACTGTCCCTTTTAACTTCTGCCAAATATGATTTTTGTTTAAACCACAGGCAAATTTACAGATATGTCAATTCATGCTGGTTGGTGATTATAAACATAAAATGCAGATGTACTTTTGAGCCAAGATAACAAACCTCATTTAAAAATGGGGAGATATACACACATATAGCTTAATTTTAATGAAACTTCCATCTCAGGGGAAAAATTATTTAACAAAATGAAGTGTGGAATCTCAAGGAGGGAAAAGGAGTTATTTCTGAAATCTTTAAGCTCCTTTCATGTTCTCTCTCCATTCTATCAGCCACGTTCCTTTTTTATAGAGGAAAGAAGGTTTCCATATTGAATTTTCACTGTAGACTGGCCTTCAAATTCAAGCACTATCCTACAGAAAGGCCTAGGCAGTAGAAAAAACCTAAAATTGGAAACTTATGAATGGTTTCTCCATTTACATTCAAAGTTTTATCTACAATCAGAAAACTAGAGACAGCTGACCTAGATGTTGATTGTTCATCTACCTCCAGACTGAAGCAAATTAGGCAGAAATAATGTTAGTTCAAGCAGCTTTTCTCATGAAAAGGCTTCTGAAAGAGCATAATTTATGAAGTAAAATTCCACCATAAGCACAGAAATGTTTTTCTTTTTCCTTCACATAATGACTCGGAAATTGGGCAACAGAATATGCCACTCTGATACTTACACAGGCTCACAGTGCTGCAAACCTCCTTCTTCTCCCATGCAGATCAAAGAGGCATTCCCACATTAATATGCTGTATTTCTTCTTCACACCTATTAACCTTAAGTATCAACTACCTTGATGGAATTTAGCATTTGACTGATCCTAAATTAAGTCCTTTGTCTCAGCCTGCCAAAATTCTACCAGGCAGGGACAGTTACACAACCACACTTCAAAGGGGCGTCTTTGCCTTCAGCAATCACATGCCAGTGACTCATTTAAATGACCTTACTTGCTCATTAGGAGCTCTAGATGCACGTTGTAAATGTCAGAGAGCCTGAATTAATGTGGAGATTTTTAGAAAAAAAATATATTTTTGCAGTATTTTGATGACAATATTTGTGATTTCTCAGGTTAAATCTAGCTATTTGCTTATGGATGACTCTGGCTTCAAATCAGAGAACATCCCGAGTTGGAAGAGAGCCACTAGGATCCAAGTCCAACTCCTAGGCCAGCACAGGACAGTCCCAAGAATCATACATGCCTGAAAGCACTGTCCAAATGCTCCTGATCTCTGTCCCATTTGGTGATGTGACTAGTGCCTTGGGGAGCCTGTTTCAGTGCCCAACCACCCTCTGGGTAAAGAACCTTTCCCAATATCTAACTTACACCTGACACAGCTTCATACAATCCTCTCAGGTCCTGACACTGGTCACCAGAGAGAAAAAATGAGTACCTGAATATCCTTATGAACCCTAAATTCATGCCACTCTGGTCTCTGGGACTACAGTGCTTTGATACATGCTATGCAAAAATAGCAATATGTAAAACAAAGAAAGCACTCTTTCCCATGACATCTTCTGCTTGAGCAGTATATGACAACACGAAATGTAAAAATACAGATAAACTGACAGCAATTTGTACTGCTCAACATTCACAGACTCCCATGCTCACATATAAAATTAAGGTCTCATTCCTTGAATACCTCACATCATAGTACAGTATCTTACAAGAACAAACTGTAGAACAGAGCAATTTAGTGTCAAGAAAAATAAGTCAAGAGGGAAGGCTGAAGCATAAGGAGGAAGGAAAAACAGACCACAAACTGTGACTTCTCATACAGACTAGCTGAATGCCCACAGAAAGACTTTCCAAAGCAGGTGGGACCAGCAGAACTGAAATGTTTGCTGACTACATCTTCTCATATAAAAGTAGAACTGGGGTTGTTGTGCCAACAGCCTACATACAGAACAGCTGAAAGAAGAACGACATTTTCAGTGAGTTCAGAACTGAGGACTGCCTACAAAAATGCAGGCCAGGCAGTAAACTCTGTACCTTTCAACATAACATATCTGAGAAGCTGTATAAAAACACAGCTTAGAAATATATATCAAATATATGGATAGACCAAAGTAATCCATTTAATAAAGGTACATTTAATGACATGTGTTAGGTGCACTCATTCATCTAGTTCAATGCACAAAACAAACTTAAACCTAAGTATTGAAAGGATCATCCCATTTCTCACAATTCCCAATATAATTCAGAAAAAGGTTTAATTAAAAACAATTTGATCAATATATTATTGCAGTTTGTCTCTTCTGGCTTATAACAGCAAAGGATATCAAATTAAAAATCCACTAATTTATTGAAGAAAACAAACAGACTAACAACAAACTTTTGCTTTTAGATACTTCCTCTTCACATCTAAGTTTCAAACAAATCATAAATAATTCCTTTTCAAGTGGAGAAATTGTTCTAAGATTTAATATCACGTTACCATATATCCTAATAATAGAATATAATTTATTGAAGTCTTAGGTTAAAAGGATCCATTAAAAAACTGTACATAAAATTCATGGTTCTAATTGCAGAAGAAGAGCTAGGGAGAAACCTTAGCCAACATTAAAACACCCCAAAGTATTAAAAAAAAATAAAAAAAAAGGAAATTCCTCTAGATATCAAATAGCTCCTTACTCTTCTCTGGTGAGCTGCCCCTCCCACAGAGTACTGTGTGCAGCTCTGGGATCCTCAGGACAGGAAATTCCATGATTGAACTAAAGCAACTGAAACATGGAACTACCCTGAACGGCTGATAAAGAGGAGGCCAAAACTGGAACTGCAGTGCTTTAAACTGACACAGCAAGAGTCACACACTAGGCTGTGTTTGTCAAAAGACTTGAAAGAAACTGAATTTGGAAACTAAAACTCCCCCAGAAAATCAGCATTGAGTTTTGGAGCCACTAAGAATTTGGACACAAATGGAAAATCAGTCAATTACTCAAGTAATCATTTACAGCTCAGCTGATCTAAGAGCACATTCTCAGTCCACTCAAGTTTTGAAGTACAAATACAAACTGCCTGATGAAGGTTTGCACTAATGCACATTCCTATGTGACTCCATGCAGCATCATCCCACTGTGGTGGCTTTCTGCTGTGTTTTTAAGAAGTGGAAGTTACTTGCTTTCTCATTGCTCAACAGAATTCCAAAAAAAAGCTTCACAAAACTTGAAATTGCATTTTTTTTACTTTTGCTTTCTACAAAACTATCTCTCATGAAGAAGACTAATTTATAGATTATTTTTTTGATGTACACAAAGAATTAAAGCAATGTTATATTGGTGACAAATTAGTGATTTCTTACCTTTTAACTACAGGTTGGATTCATATTAGTAAAAAAAGACATAAAATCAGCTTTCAATTTCTAAAAAGTTTTCCTCACAAACAGAACAGTAAAGAAAAGGATATTTTCCTGGAGTTTCAATACCCACTCTGTAGTCCACATAACTTTGGTATGGATGGAAGTTGAAGATAAAAATAAGACCTGCTCTCTCAAATGCTATGACCTTATTGGATTCATGCTTTTCACTCACATAGGCCTAGGGAGAAAAGAAAAAAAAAATCAACACTTTAAAAAGATTTAATTTCCAATGAATGAAAAAAAAAAACCAAGAAAAACCCCACTGCTTCTGTACCTCATTTCAAGTAATACAGGTAAATACTCAAGGAACAGAACTAAAGGCATTAAAATGTGCAAACTGAAATTGTTTATCTATGAAATTTCATAAAAAGTTTTTGATTACCAAGCTGCAGCTTACTTTTTACAAGGCAACATAAAATTACAGAGGTAGAAGCCTGTTCAGCACAAAGCACTTGAAAAATTCTTGCTCAAAGATTGGTAACATGGTCTTTTCATCACACTTTGCTTTAGTAAAAAATGGATTCCTTTTGTCAAATGAAATCTTCAGCCTATTTGTTATGGGGATCTGCATCACATATAGTATTATTAATTCAGAAAATGAAGCACTCAATATGGTTTTTTTGTGAGTTTTTTTAGCAATCTGTGTGAGAAACAGCTTTGATAAGCCACAATAAATGGCTGCACATACTTTGTTTTATTTGCTAAAGCCATTAATAAATAACTAGGCATCAATTAAAAAAATCTTTAAAGTAGATTATTCTTTAAAGTGGACTAGCATAAAATAATTAAACGCTGAGAAATTGTAACCATTGATCTTTCATAAAAATTACAGTGTGGTACAAATGTAAAAAATGCAAATGCAGAAGCAGCAGGTTGATGACTAGGAGACTATAACTTACACTAGACTTTGCTGAAAGTTTTCCTCAGAAATAGAGTAATTATTTTTATAAAGTGTAATGTCAGAACAATTTATACTTTTGCAAAGCAATCCTTGGATTGGATTACAGTCTTCTTTATGCAATCCACAGTTACTGAATAAAAATAGGGAAAATAATAGGAAAAGACCTTGTTATGAAGCTAAAAGGAGACTGTTTCAGGTTTCTATTATCTGTGGAAGATATTTCCATGCCACATTTTGACAACTTGAAATATATGGTGAGGCATTACACAGCGCATAATAAAGCACTGTTTGAAACTTCAGCATGCAAATTTGAAAGTGTTGTTACTCTACACAGGCACCCAACTGGTGACTAAAACTTATCTTTTTGTATATACAGCTTACCTGGGGAGATGCAAGCCAGCCAAATCTTTCCTCCAATTTATTCATATCTCTATCAAAGGCATTTAGGAATTTATAGCGAAGAAGATCATCCTCAGTAAGATTAAACTGTCTTCTGGCATAGTGGTAGCTCTCATTATTCCCTATTCTGGGGAAGTCAAGCCATTCTGGATGTCCAAATTCATTACCTGCATTTAAAAATATTAAGGATCCGTGAAATCACATGCTAAGAATATACCAAGCCTGCAAAAGCAAAATATATTAATGTGTATTTCCTTTCTACAAGTTTTAAATTCCAAAGAAACTGCTTCCGTACATAAACCAGTCATTTTATTATTATGTCTCTCATTTTTTATTATTATGTCTCTCAAAACTTCCATTTGTGTTAGCAGGGTTGTTTGGCCATTAAAACTACAAGAGCAAAATATCCATGGACTCCAGGAGAAGTATAAAGGGATGAATTATGAACTCCATGTTATCATGCCATGCTTAAAAATTTCCCAAAATTTTTTCTGTATGCCATTATATCTCAATTTAGTTTTCTATAGCAGTAGCTTCACAAGTCTGCCAGTCTCACCCAGATTATCTAGCCCAAAAACCTACTGACCAGACTTCACTTGAAGATAAAGAATAGGTGCATTCAAACTTGGATCATATTCAAAAAGAAGGAAATAGGTTAACATTTAGTCAAGAAAAAGTTTAGCTTCTCCTATGTAGAATCTCCAAAGCAAATCTCAAAGCAAGACCCTATTTGGGACTCAGTATTTTCAGTGACTTTGATGTATCCAAAGTTTTCTTGGTTTACATATTGTCATTATTACAGATTGAGACAACTCCAAATGGACTTAATAATTCTAACTCATGATATAACCCATTGTCCTGCAGACTCTCTGACATTTTGGACTATTCATTTGATGCAGAATTAAAGGGTATCAAGTACCCTGCAAGTTAAACACTCTTTCAAAGCCCACAACAGTTAAATCATGACAAATATTTCAGAGATTGCACAACACCCACTCACTATAAAACAGAGACAAAAATATGTACCTGGAAATATGTAGGGAAAGTAATATAATGAAATTTAAGAGCTTTTACTAAAATAAACAACCAAAAAAAGAATAGTAAAAGGATCCTCACATTTCCACAAACTGTTACTCAAGTTCTGTCCATGAACTGGAGCTTTGTGGGCTGACAGAGGGCAGGGATGCCAAGGGAAGGCAAGAGATTCCTGGCTGGATACCCTGCATGTGCATCCACCACCCATCTGCTGTCCCATCCAGCCTGCACTGCCTCGCAGGCAGCAGAGGCAACTGTGAACTTCAATTTGTGAAATGATTTCTGTAATTCTGTGCTTCATGGGAACAAAGAAAAGAACAGAGGACAAAAGAGAAAAGCCTCATATATATTTAGGAGAGTCCTTCAGAGTGGTATCCGCTTTGTAAACGAACTGACAAGTTGTAAATTAAATTTCCTATTCAAAAGCTAAACCTCTAAATTTCATATTCAGCTCAAAACTGGAGACAAATATAAAAGAATCAGAATCACAGCAGGATTTACAAAATGACCTTGGAATAATGCTGGACTGAGCTCTTAAACTGTGCTAACAATACGGTTTGGAAAATGAGGAAAGATATTGCTACAAAACAGACACAGTATCTAACCAAATTCAATATTCTCTGAAGAGCTAGACAAGGTATTACCTCCTTTCGTGATCTGCACACTATTGAAAAGATGAACTACATGAGATAGCTCAGCTAAAGACAGCAAAAAACATCAGAAAGACAGAGATGACACATATCTTGAATTGATAGGCAAGGAAATCATACCTATTTGTTCAAGAAAGAAACAACAATGGGGGAAATAAGCCATAGAAGATAGCAAATAAATTAGACTGAACTAGCCCAGCATTTCCATAGATTATTTCACTGTAAGTAGAGCAGACTTCCTTCAGGTTTACAATGTGTAATGACTCTCTCACCTCCACTTGCTTTGCCTATTTCCCCATCACAGTAACTAATGTGTTTCCAATGCTATTCTGTTTTCCTGGCTTTTTAAAAGGAACAATATAAGTGCAGCAAAATACTTAAAGCAGTCTTGCTTTCCTATTACTAATGACTATTAAGAAAAAAAGGGAATTTAGTACAGTGCAACAATTTGACAAAACACTAAGATACCTTCTGTTCCCAAAAACACAAGCTGAGGTCTAAAGTCTGCATGCTCTTTGACAGTCTGTGTCTATGGAGAATATGCTCCTGAGCCTTTTGTACTAGTTGCTTGACTGTAAGAGGGTCACTTGTTCTCTCTTTATAAGAAGAAAAATAGTTCATAAATTGTAACAGAATGAACTCAAGCCGTTTTGATTATGTTCTTAAACTGTGGTATAGGGAAAAGAAAGTAACATTTAGAATGCATCTGCTTCTTGCAATGCATTAAGGCCGTGTATCCTATTAAAAAAATCACATCTAAATGCTATTTTTTTAATTGCTATTTTTTTTCTAGTTTAGCTTCATAACAAACACTAGGAGGGACTGGAAAGAAAAGGCACAGGTGACCAAGGCTTGC
>VZSJ01003474.1:49242-106766 GCA_013398405.1 Pheucticus melanocephalus | reverse complement strand
ATCTCTGACAAGAATCAGCAACATTCACTTCTACGCTTAGAGGCTTCTACAGTTATCAAGAAGTATAACTGGGATTTATTTTCCTCTAATTAATTTACTGTTTGATGTAAAAGTCTAAACTACAGATTGATAAGAAGCCAGCTGCCACAAATGATGCAAATCAAGACAATGGAACTAATGTGGGGGAGGCAGAGAACAAAGCTGAAATTAACTGAAGTTTTGATTAGAGAAACAAAACAAAGACAAATCCTTGAAGTGCAATGCATGCTAATTTTATCAAGGAATTAATTGAAGTTTGCTATTTACTGCATATTGCGCACACTGGACAACTTTATTATGTACAGGATTTCAAGATCGCAATTCCAACAAATAAATTAACTTTCTACTACCATAATTAAAACTTATGTCACCCTTGTTTATGAGGATAGAAATGCATTAACACCACAAAGAAGTTAGGCTGCTGTGAATTCTTTTAAAGTTGATCCACACAGGTCAATAAAGTTTTCTTGATCTCTCTTCTTTAGACATCTTTAGTAGCAATTCTCTCTGAAAGAATAAGCCTAAGCAGAACTGAAGGGATATTTAAAAGACGGAGCAGGCAGTTTCAAGAGATGTTATTATGAGTTCTTTGCATTTTGAATTAAATATGATGACATTAAATATTTTTAAAGCAGTTAAAACAAGTAGTTTATTTTATACAGCAAAGGTAAGAAGTTTAATTAGGTGTATAAGGCTAAACAAGGTTTTAAGTGATCTAAAACACTACAAAAAGATCATATTTAAATCTGATGAGCTGGAGACTGGACACATTGGGACAAAATTCCAACAGTTCCACCTTAGAATAGATCTACGTGGAGTTACACCAATTTACAGAAGCCTTGATAATAAATTCATCCAGGAGTTGTAACTGCTTTGAATTTGACTTCACTACCTTTGTGAACAATGATGGCAGAACAACAATCTGCAGGCTATAAATAGAGTCAATGTAAATCAGATTTAGATAGCACATGGTATTTATCATTACTTCAAACAATAAACACTTCAAACAATGGATCTTGATTTTCCCTAGTTGTAAAGCTCTTGGGTGTTTAGTTCTGTATTTACTCATATTTGTACCAAATATTCTTCTTAACATCTTAAAATCTTCCTACTACCAAACCCAAACAATAAACACTATACTGTCTCTGAATGAGCAGAGAATGAGCCTCACTGAAAGCATTCTTATAACCTTGAAATCCATGCAAAAATAAAATTAAGTGAAATTCCAAATAGACTCCTGATACACCTAGGTTAAATGACATAAAGACCTTCAGATATTTTTAATCCTCTAACAGTGGTATTTAATGACATATTGGGTCAGAAAAGACTAACAAAATAAATTCAAGAAAACAGTTATATTTTAACTTCTGCATAAAACACAGGCTAGAGGAAATCTCTAGCATGAGGCAATGGTAGAGAGGGCAATTGTTAAAGACAGTTCAGTGAAAATAAATGTATTCTTCTCCAATTTTCTGAAAATACAAGATATTGTCTCCTCCGAAGTTATGAAAGATAAAAATCACAATAAACACCATATTTGTTTTTGCAGCTTGGATCTTTCACGTCTCCTAGGGGAGAATGGAGGGAACGTTTAACATTCCCTCTATTAAAGGATCAAAGAACGCATCTCCTCTGGAATGATACAGTCATGAGGAAACACAAGGATGCTCCAATGTATTCAAGACATGGGAAAGGACTGAGTCCTTAAAATGCCCTAAATCACACAGGGACACAATACTCTGTACAGGCATACAGTTCCTGTTTCTCTTCCATTCCCACCTGCCATCAAGGGTTGTTCTGTCTTCTCTCATTTCCTACTGATGTTTAAAAGTTGGGAGCTATTGTACCACACAATTTCATAAAAAATGATAAAACAGTTCCAGGTTCTTAAAGGAGATCTTATTCCAATTGTTCCAACAAAAATTCCAGCCATACTTAATGGCACTGTTCAGTTCTCACATTTCAAACCCAGATCTCTCTTCTGCCAGATAAATTCCAGAAAAAACCCCAAACCAAATAACAAGACATAAAGAATTCTCCTAAGAAGCACCAATTCTGCATCTTTATTAGGAAGGGCTGGATGGCTGAGAAGATTCCCTACACAGAGGAACAACCAGGCACAGGCACAGTAAACAGGCCGTACCATTGCTTACTATGACTGCCTTTCTTTTTCAACAGATGATAATATGATAGTTATGTCCACATGCTGGTATTTAGCAGAACTCTAGTTACACCAAAAAAAACCAAACCCATTTATCTGGAATAAATTATTCTTTCATTGAATTATTTGTACTGTTCTGTCAAAGGAGTACTCAATAAAATACCAGTGGCCTCACTGACAACAGTATTCAGTTCCTAAGGGCAGATGAATATTTTCCCTTGAATGTTTACTGAGCAGAGCAGGAGTTGCTGCAGTTCATACTAACAGACAAGAAAAAAAAAAAAAGGAGTACCATGAGAAGTTACCTAGGCTAGAAGGGTTCTTGAGAGGATTATTATTTTATTAATCTACTCTTAAAAACTTTCAGACCTGAAAGTTTACATTTCAGGCCTCCTTTTCCAGTGTAAAATAACATATTTCTGACTTACAACTTACTCAACGTCCTCATACAGTATTTAAAAACAATAAAGAACAATGGAGTAGCAACTAAACTCTTTGTGGTGCTTTTACACTGAAACACTTCCCATTCTGCTGTTTCCTATTAACTGCATCCTGGTAAAAAACCAAGAGACTGACTTTGATACTGTGACATTTCCACCAGGCTCGATGTGAACACGGCATACTATACATTATTTAGTCAACCACTTCCAAGAGCTCACTAAAATATTAAAGAACAGAAATATTGCAGAACACATTGCAAAGGTTGAAAAAAAAGAAAAAAACACAACAAAACAGACAAAACCTCCCCAAATCTAACAAAATAATGCAAATCTATATCAAGAAACTTTTTTAACAGATGATGCAGTCAGAGAGGTTCTAGGTAGATCTTTCAGTCTGGTGCACTGCCAATTATTAACTGGTACCACAACTGACAGGTTAATGGGCTTACAAAGTGAATTTGAACAAGGCTGAAACAGAGCAGTCCAAGAAAGGCATCAATCCATTTGCCCTTGGATACCCAACAAATAGCAGTTTACTTACTGGTAAGAATTTCATTGTCTAATTTTGAAAGAGCATATAAAGAATTAAGAAAAAAATATGTAAACAGAAGAAAAAGACCACTTATATAGTGTTAGGTGCACAGGGAAGTTAAAGTAAATAGAAAATGAAAGTATTCAGTATTATCCTGTTCTTATTACAGGAACAAATCTAATTACCTAAATAATAACTATGCATTTGTTAACAGCACAAAATGAGAAAATTTGAAATTTAAATCCAGAATAAACTTCAAACAAAGTAGGGACAAAAAGGCATTCTAAAATAGATGTCAGCAATCAAAACAGAAGACACATTGTGAGAAGCCCTGGTTTCCTTGAAACAGCACAAATCAGCCATCAGAGTATACTTCTGGCTGCACCTCTAAACCTCTTCTTACCTAATGTCCTCAAAGGAGTACATTCCCAAGATTCTTCCTAGACTCTCATATCACTCCTTTGAAATTAAAGCTTCTTTCTGCCAGCTGCCTCGTGCCCTCCACCTGAGGCTGGTTCAACCCTGCTGTGCTGGGAATGCATTTATAAACGTCCTAAAAACACTTATTTTAGAAAAAAAACCTTCTCAAGATCCTCACAAATTTAAACGGCTCTTGTCTGCCATTGTTTCCAGTGAACCTGGGCACTTATTAAGGTATTTTCAAAAACAGAATTATGTAATTACTGTAGAAGTCTTTGAAAAGGCACAGCATCATATTGCTACACTACTTTTTTCTCAAAGAAATGGAAAACTCCAAACAGCACCTGGGCACTGTTGCACAGTTCTTACAGAGTGCAGAGACCTTTAATGTGCTCAGTCTCAAGGCTGTGGCTGCCAACGTTGAGACTCCTCTGATGCAGTAAAACCAACAATGGTATTTCTAAGTTGCCATAACAGTTATGCTTCATTTCAGGTAAGGAAATGGAGTTATTTGTTTTCTGAATGTTACATAAGTGATTTGTGAATTTGGAAGGTACAATCTGTGTTTTGTTTGCAGGACTCGGCACTGTTCCAAAGAAAGCTGCTGCTGTAATGGCTCCTGCTATGAACTTGTATATACACATATATAAGTAAACATAATAGTAAAAAACCCCAATCAACTGGTGTATTTGTTTCTAAATACAATTCTACACAACAGCTGAAATCTTAGGTGGAACTAACACCTAACTGAAGCTATATTTTAGATATTTAAGGATATTTGCTTAAGAATTAGTTGTCCTTGCCCAAACAAACCCCCAATATTCCGAAACCATCATGGAGAGTAAAATTCAATATCCTACTCTCAAAATAAAAGTTTACAGAAAGAAAGGAATAAAAATTTTCATATCAACTTCTAAAATTCTCAAACAGAAAATCTTGAATGCTAGCAGCGAATTTTACCACACTGGAAATTGAAAAAATAGTAAAATGGTTCCGAAATTAGCCACACATCATATTAGATAAGAAACTTTTTACATTGAAATCCTTTCAGGTTCCCAATTCAGCAATTAAACATCATGGCAATGTGTAGCAAAGAAGTTTATGACCACAATTCTATCTTCCAACTAAACACTGTTCAGAAAATAAAGACTGGGAACATACAGATGTATTTTCCAATTGTTCAATTATTACAGAGTTTGACAACACCAATCCAGCATAGTGTGTGCAGTGCTTGGTCAGTACATCCAAACTCATCATTAAGGAGAAAGGCAAATATTATGATCCAGAACTGCATATTAGAAATGTCTCAAAATACAAAACATCTTCCAAATGATAAGAGTTGCAAGCATTTTAAAGTCAGGCTTATCTTACAGAGTGCCCTTAAATAATTTGTTTCAAGAAACAGACTTGCTTTAGTGAGCTGACAAAAAAGCATAGACCTGGCAATCTCCAGCCTTCCTACTGTTCAGCATGGCATTTTTTTTTCTACAGTTACTTCAATTTCAGTACTTAGGAGGAAGACATTCAAATTTTTATTGTACTACTACCTTGCAGAAAAAGCATATATAAGACTAATGCTAAATAATCATGCACTGAGAATTCAAGGTCATATCAGGTTAAGGTTTTGGATTTTTTTGTTTGCAGTTTGGTTTTGTGTGGGATTTTTGGTGTTGGTTTGGGTTTCTTTACACAACAGATGAAAATAAATGCCAAGGACTGACACTGGAAAAGACTGGCCAACTCCTCCTTTGGCTTCAGAGCTACTGCTGAGGGATGAATGAAACATGAGCCATCTGTAAAACTCAAACAGGCTGGGGAAAAAAAAATACAAAATCCACATTTCAAGAGTCACTTTTTTAATAATTTAAAATAGTCCTGAAAGAAGGCATATTAGCTAAATAATCTGTTTTTCTATAGTTATTAAAATAAACATTATAAGGAGAGTCATGAAGAGAACTGAACGTGCAGAGAAGGAACTTTGAGTGTGGGCAACAGGTAAAACCAATCTTCTTACCCTGCTACCTTCAAATGCTCATACTAAACCCTTTTGTGAAATCAATCCATAGCATGAGCTGTAAGATTAACTCAGCATAAGATATTATCTTAGGAAAGAGCAATGATAGTTACATCTAGTAGCCAACACAAATGTTGGGTTGGTGTTTACTAGCTCTATTTAAAGACATACCAAAACCAACAACCTCCATGTGGAATGCAGGACAACACAGCATTATGCCTCTTGCTTTTTGGCATTTCCACTCAAACCAACACAGTATGATTGCTGGGTTTTGGAAGGAATTTTTAGCTAATAACTCAAGGGAAAACATGGGGCTGCTCAAATAAACACCTAACAGGGGTTCAGACAAATTGAAGAAGGATGGTTAGAGAAGAACAACATTACCTGGAATAAAAATTAACTGACTATGTAAGCTAGGGAATTAGAAGTCTGCCAAAAACCTCCTTGTGAAAATGTGAATATTTTGAGCAACCTGAGGAGAAAAGAAGAAGCCTCAAGAGTTACAAACTCTCATTAGACCTATGCCAAATTAAACAGTACATTTACATCATGATTCATTTGCCTTTTGCTTACTGTTAAATAAACAGATTAATCAAGTACCATAACCAGTTTAAACTCTATGAAGTGGAAATAATTTCCTTATTGTTCCCCTCACAATAATTTGACTCTTTATCTGGGAAGCAAATTAGCTCTGAAATACACTGATATTCCAAAGAACAAAACTGCTGCTTTGCTGTGCGTTTCAAAAGCCGTATCCTCATTGGATGGTAAATATTTATGCTTGTATAAATATAATTCATGTGTATGTCAGAAGGATGTCCTGCATCAACTTATTGACTTTTTGCATTCATTGTTTTAGAGTCTTTTGCTTGCCCTCTCCCCCCGCCTCCCCTTCAACTTGTTCATTGTTAGCTTCACAGTTTGGGGCTTTGTTTGTTTGTTTTTGTTGTATGGGTTTTTTTTTTTAAGACACTCTTGCATAAAAAATGAAAGACGATAAGTGGTTTATGTAAGACTCTAACCAGACATTTGAAAGCAATTTTTCTAAGTCATGTTTATTTGTTTTAAGACATTTCAAAAACCCTAGCATAATATTCTTTTGGTGACAGCATAATCTGTTGAAAGATCTCTGCTCATTAGAGTCAATCACAATGAGGATGTCTAAGGCAAGGTTATTTCTATTGTTGGTGGGGTGTTCGTTTGTTGTTTTGGTTTTTTTCTTTTTGGAAATGGGTATTGAAATTTTCAGGTTTGGGGTTTTTTTTTCAGAAAGAAGAGTTAGAGACCAGAAGTCAGGGTCTCTGGTAATTTGTCAGGCTACAAAAAGGGCAGGTTTCAAGAAGAGTTTCATTTGCCTGATAATCAATTAAAACACTTATGACTATTAGTCTGTATATTAAAGTCAATTGTTCTTGAACAGAAAATGCATGGTTTAAATTGAAATGTCTTGTCTGTAAATGAGATCTATTAATGAAGGTGCACAGAAAGAGTGTATTAATGAGAGAAACCTCTGATGAGGTAATTCTGACCTGTTCAAAGCAGTAATTGCCCTGGTCTTCTCTCTCCCTGTTACTAGACTAGGGACCAAATCTTAGGCAGTTTTTAAAGAGATAGTCTGAACTTTTTGCAAGATACAATGCATCTATCAGACTGCACCTGAACGATGTTAAAAATCAGAATTCATTTAGAATCATTAAGATGTGCTGCTTCCACAAAAATACTTAGTCTTGGGATGATCTCTGCATCAGATTTTAAAATGGAGCATAGATTTGCAACTGTCTCAGGTGGACATTATGCATGCACATCTTACGTGAAAGCAAGTGTCACAACATCTGTTTTTTAAGCATCTTAAACCTGATCCTTGAGCCATCCTTAGTCACATCTCAGAGTATAAGAACAAAAAAGGAAAATGAAAATTATCAGAGCAATATAAAGCTTGTATGTTATTAAAATTCTTTTACAACTGTTTACAACCCCAGAAGAGGATAAAGAAAGGCTGTAATTAAGAAGCAGCCTCTGAAGAGCATCACCTTCTAATACTAATCTACAATTAGTTATACCAGAATAATTGCTGGTCTTCCACTATGAGTGGGCACATAGAGACTGCAACTACAGTGCAGGCTGGGGCAGACCTTTGCAAATATCCTGATGGCAAAATGGGCTGGATTCACAATGTAAAGATAGTCTTGACTCACCTGTACATTAACCACTGTCAGCACAACTAGAAGCAGGTAAAAGGGAAAAAAAAAGGAAAAGGAAATACAGCAAAAAATGAAAAAAAAAAAAAGACAGCAGGCAACAGTTTTTAAAGCTGAAGCAAAACCATTGCTCAGATAAAAAAGAGACTTTAAGGAATTAGTACTAATGGCACCTTTGCTGCAAGAAGCAGATTAATTATAAAACAGCCACCAAAATCTATAAGAACTGAGCACAGTTATGCAGAAAGGTGTTAATCTTTTTTGTTGTTGTTTGTTATTGTTTTTGTTATGTAAGGAGACAGGAAAAAATAAATTTCATAATATTGAGAGAACATTTGTTTGTTGAAATTTAAAATATAATACAGAAAGAAAATAGACTGCAACTAAATGTTACCACAGCCTTTCAAAAAGCCCTTTCTGCATGTTTAGTTACTCTTCACATTCTCCTTCCCTTGTACTTCTGAAGAGGACTTGCCTTAAAAATCAGCTTTAAGAGACATCAGAAGAGCCAGAATATGCCCTGATTTAAGTGGCATGATTCCACTCCCCTTCCTTCAGGTAATAATTCTCACCAGCCAGAAAAACAACAGAAAAGATTATGGACATTTGCTCCCTAATAACAGGTCATTTGACAATGAGATTTTCAGAGGTATTCTGAGTATCATTGGCCAGAGCTTCTGCCAATTTTTTATTTGGTCTTCCAATTTTCAGGATTTAATGCAGAAAATTTTTCAAATAGCTGGGAAACCCAAGACACAGTAACACACTCCATTTCCTGACATTGGGCACACGATATAGGTAACTCCATACACATATCAACACATACATCAAGAACTCTAGTATGGAGCATATCATAGGAAAGTGATCCAGTGTTTTTTCTGACTGTCCCTGTGGTGCAGGTGGGAAAAGCTGAATTTTGGATGGTTTGTTCTGGTGTCACCAGAGGAAGGGATGATCACAAAATCAGATTGGTTATCTGTCTTCACACGATTTTTTTTTTCAAATAACTTCGGTCAAAAGAGGTTAGGAAGCAAGTAAATAGTTGTAAAAGAATGGTCTAGAACTGTGACCTTTTGAGATTTAACTTCGAAGAAAAAGAGGTTCACCATGAACTTATCCCCTCTGTTCATTCCGTTATCTCATGCCTCTTTATTTGCATTGGACAGCTAACTCTTCTGGCTTTGAAATTCAACAATTTGCTGTATACACAGAGGCAAACATGACAGTATTCATCTCATGCTCAAAACAGACATAAATTAGCATCAAGACCCGAATCAGCTGAAGGCATAACAAAGCTGTGAGCCTTTCAAGACAAAACTAGCTAATAATTTTAGATTTTTCTTGTGACACCAAGTTAATAGACAGAAAACAAATTTAGACTGATGAATGAGAATTAGAGCAGAAATTATTCCCAGATTACATTATGGTTGCTTAAATCACAATAAAATTTTAATTTGTTTTTCAGTTTTGAAATAAGTACCTCTAGTGTACAAAATAATAAAAGCAATGTCATTTAGGTAGACATCTCTAACTTTTTCCTTGTTCAATGTTTTAGTAAAAACATATGTTCAGATGAATTGCTCCTTTCCCCACCCCAAAGTTTCACAAAACTGCTGGAATTAATTCTGTATGCACACATTCATTTCTTAAAAAAATATTATTTCCAAAAACAGTGTTTCAATTTACTGAAATATGAATGCATTTAAAGTACTACGTTTCATGCTGTCATTGCATTGTACACAAAGAAGAGATACAGCTTTTTTAGGGGCCAAGATGAAAATATACTGTACATAATGCTTTTTCTGCCTTTAAGACAAAACTTCCTTGTCAAGGTAAAAAGTAAGCTTTGATCTCGTAAAAAAACCCCAACCTGCTTCCATGCCTGAAAAGTGTTGTTACAACTGCTTGAGGAAAGCCAAATATGTACAAACACTAAGATGATTCCTCCTTTCCCCCTCCAGCAATGCTGTATGGAAATTCAAAATGACAAAAGCAAAACACAAAACACAGACAAGAAACCATTAGAGATTACTTGCACAAAGACATTTTGAATTGGACATATGAAATTTCTCAGTAATGATTTTTCATTCCTTTGTGGGTTTTTTCTTTAAAAGAAAAGAAACTTGCTCCAGTGATAAATGCTTTACATGGATCACCTATAAAAAAAAGGGGGGAAGAATCCTCTGAAACAAGTAAAATTACACCTTGATCTGCAAAAAAATATTTGCCAATGTCATTACTCATTTTGTTTTGTTCCATTTCATTCCTTTACATGGCCACATTATGGTGGTAGCTTATTTCAATACTTGTTTTCTTATTTAGATCCTAATGGGAACATTTTATTGTCAGAAAACAACATATCCTTGGAAAACCTGATACGTCATGGTAACAGCAGGAGGGAAGAAAAGAGGGCCCTAACAGGAGCCTGGTAAAAATTTCTCATGTCCCTGAGCCCAGCCTCACAGTATCTCAGACATGGATCACATCACCCCTTTATGAACTGGGACATGAAAAAATCACAAATCAAAAAATTTACTGAGAGAATATGGCATGTACGCAGCACCTTTATTAAGATAAATTTTATTAATTTCTACAAGCCTCTTCCTGTATTTCAGTTTCCAGAGGCAAGCAATGAATTTAGTTCTGTATTCTTATGTGCAGTGTACAAACCAAATAGCCTTCCATGTAGGAAATAAACTAAAACCACAGTCTTTCAGGCCTACAAATATAAAAGCAACTAGCAAATACAAAAAGGAACTTGGACAATTTCTCTGAAAACTTCAATTATGTCTAGGCTGAACTCTACAAAATGAAAACTATTTTAAATGAAGATACTCTCTGCTTTGTATTTAATTAGGACACACCTTTCCAACCCATAAGTAGGAAAGCAAGATAATAAATAGCTTACTATAAGGCTAGTCACTGACAGAACTGTAACAAGCTTAGTGCATTATTGATTTTTCTTTCTGCTTTCTTTTTTTCCCTCTCCCCAAACAGAACAATAAATTTCACATACTGATGAAATTTGCACAAATAAGGTAAGTTTTCTTTACATCTATTGAAATTTATATGTCATTACTCTGGCATGCTTATCAGCCTGTGGGCTTTGAATAGCCATACAACCATTATGGTTGTCTGCAAAGTCCACCACTAAACCACGTTCCCAAGAGCCACATCTGATAAACACCTCCAGGGATGGTGACTCCACCACTTCCCTGGGCAGCCTGTTCCTGCGTCTGACCACCCTTTCAGTAAAGAAATTTCTTAATTAATACCCAATCTTCTTAATACCCAATCCAAAGTTTCAGTGGTGTAACTTGACAGCATTTCTTCTTATCCTATCACTTGTTACCTGGCAGAAGAGACATGGCTACAACCTCCTCTCAGGTGGTTATAGAGAGTGATAAGGTCACCTCTGAGCCTCCTTTTCTCCAGTCTAAACAAAATGTATTGAAAAACACAGAGTTTTATAGAATTAACTATTCACATATTCAAGAAGAAATACATAAAAGCTGTTTAAGTACAGCTAAATAATATGCAAGGATAAAAAAGCAAAGAAACACAAGTGAAGACTTATGGAAAATAGAATATACATTCACATAGTATTCTGGTATCTATAAATAACTACTACTTGTACTATGTTGGCTTAGAAGAAAAAAATGTGAGCTATGGAAGTCCACCCATGTTCAGACTTCTGCACTTTTCCTTTCAAGCAGTATTATGCACAATTCACGACTTGTTAAAATGGTGTCAGCCACTAGGAACTACAATAAATAACCAGTCATGAAAACAAACAAACAAGAACAGCTCAGCTTGAGCTAAGTTTTTTGTTTGTTTTTAGGAGCTCAAGGTAAATCATGGAACAGCATGCTGCCAATCCAACAGTGCATATTAATACAGGTTAATGTTTTCCATCAGATATCCTTTTTTTTCCCTAATAATATTTTGAAATAAAACCATACATTTCTCCACTATGAAGATAAAGGTTGTGAGCTTAAGCTGCAAAAGAGATGACCTATAATACAACCACCCAGATGATCCAGGCTTTCCTGCAGTATTTTGTATTAACAGTTAGCTGGATTAAAAAAAATATGAGAGGCTTAAGGGAACTGTTTCATAGTCTAGAGATTAACTCTTAAATCAAGAGTGAGTCAAATACTAGATTGCTTTTAAATAATCTCTCTAGAAATTCCACTTGAGAAGATATTCTATGGAAACACCTTACTTGCAGGACTTGCTCTGAATTTCACAAGATGATCTCAATACTTATCCCAACTGAGTAACAGTTCTAAGCTTCTGGTTGTAAAGACTGCAGCAGTACTTTTGGCTTTATGGATAATCCTGTACTCCTTAAGACATTGTGAATGTCCTGTCATTCCTCCTGCCCTGCACTTTTATGTAGTACATTAAGACAGAAGTAGTGGTTTATATTCAACAAGGCATCCCAACTCAAAAGGTACCTGTACTATTTGGAAAAGAAAAAAAACCTAACAAAACCACCAAAAATCTCCCTTCAACAAAATTAATTTTCTTTTCAGCCACAAGTAATTTTCTTGTGTTGATAAACTCCCTAATTTACTCCACTATAAATTCCACCAGTATTTAGATCAGACAGTAGTAAGACATTTTTTGCTGTGTGGGTGGTGAGACAATGGAGAAGTTGCCCAGAGAAGTTGTGGATGCCCCATCCCTGGAATTGTCCAAGGCCAGATTGGATGGGGCTCTGACCAACCTGGTCTAGTGTCCTAGCCCACAGCAGGATTGTTGGGATTGAAAACATTTTAGATGATCTTGTGGTTGTTTCCCTTCCAACCTACAAACATTCTACAATTCTACAGAATTTCAAATTGAAGATCTCAAGAGACACCCAAGAAAGAATAGGTCAACATTTATAAAAGATGTTCTTGTGCTAATATGCTTTACTCTGCAGACTTTATCACTTAGAAAGAGCAGAAAATGCCTTGTCTCTTGAAAGTCAATGCAAATTTAACTACAATGTTGTTCAAATTCTTATTCTAGCAAATTCCTCTGTGTTAGATTGATGGCCTCAAAAAATTAGGACAATGAGAAGATTCTAAACCAATAACATCTTGTGAAAATAAGCTCTTGAACAAATAAAGACACTTTTTTTTATATTTCAATGTCATCACAAAGTGTTATCTCAGCTTAAGCTACATTGATTTGGGGAATTAATGACACTAACTGAGATGAAATCATTTCAAATTACCTCAACTGCATGCATTAAAATCCAAATTGGAATCTATGCCTAAGGATCTAATATGACAGACTTTCCAAATACGAAATGTGTCCTGCACAGTCATGTCTCAAACCAACAACTCCTTACCGAGTAACAGATGTGGTTTAATTCTATTTGGTTCTGCATTGCCCACAGAAACCAGTCTGAGACAGAGCCATGTGCCACCAAAGGTAGGCTTGAGATTAACAGAGCCCTCTGCATGCTCCTACACCAGCTCACTAGAGCCTGATGTTACTAAATTACTTGATTCGGATCATCTTTCTCTACCTCTTTAAAAGCCAGCCTAGGAAGTATCATCAGAAAGAAACTTTTTGCTCTTTGGTAGATGGCTTTGGAGAAAATAGTTCTATTTTTCTCTCAGCCCTTTCCAGACTAGTGAGTACAGACAGACTACAAAAAGTAGAAGTAAAACACAGCTGGGTGTGGTAAGAGGCTGCTGCTGCTTCTTTTCAGCATTGGGAGTTTCAGAAATAAGTAACTTAAAACAATTTCTGATAAATTATCATCATCAAAATTGCATGTAACAGAGTGAGCAGCAGGGAGAAAAGATAAAAGCTTTAACATCCACATCCCATTTACCCCTGCTTGAATGGGTGTGCTTACGCATTTTTCCTGCTCTTAGAACACAAAGTTCTTGCACAGATTTAGTTTTTCACAGGCACACCACTTCTGTAGACACCTGGCATTCAGGAAATTAATGACCTCCTGCAGTAAGCAGTTCATTAGTGACACAGATAAATTCAGAAATCAACTTTACTCATTTTTTCTGTGATATGGCAGAGGCCAAGTTATGTGTGAAAACTGTATCTTATTACATGAACTGATTGTAGAAGGTACAACAGAGAGAAACCCCCCCAAAAAAAGTTTGCTCTCTCTAAACATAAATTATAATGGAGACCTGAATGCTGGACTTGATTTTTATCCATAGGTCAAGTTAGTACTGGAAAACCTGAAAGTATTTTTAATTTTCTTTAAGTTTTGCATTGTGTCTTTCAAACAGGGATATAGAGCACTAGAAGTCTGAGCAAAATAATCTCAAAAAGGCATTTTACAACACCTTACAATATGAAGGTTCTTCTGAAACACTAATGATTAACAAATTGTTCATATATTGAACTAAACTTAATGAAATTTTTGAAGTCACTAATATGTAACACTTTAAAGCACTTCAAGCATATATAAACAGAAGACATTCAAAGCACTTGGTTTGAATCCAACTTAACCACAGCAAAGGAAGTGTAAGATGGATATGTTTAATTGCTTAAACAATGAATCATATGCAAAGTAATGTTGACACACATGTAGACAGAAAAATTTGCATGTGTACATATAAAAATGTTTCTATATATTATAAAATTTTAAAAACTTAGCATAGTTTCATACTACCTGGCAAAAATATTCTGTCATTTACTCAAATCTTAATTTTGGACAATGTCTTATGTTTAATCAAAACAGATTCTTATGTACAAAACTGTATGTTTATATGCACAACTTCTCAGAAATTTAAGATATGTTTTTAGGACAGAACTTTTACAATGGCTTTTATATCCTGAATTAAGAAAGCAACAAAATCTAAAAGTGAGGTAAATCTGTTGATTTAAAACTAATTTGAACTTAAGGTGAAGAGAATCTAAACAAAATATACTTCAGTCTTTGGATTTATCTTTAATTATTTTTTTCCATAAAGGGCACCCAAGTAAAACTAATCAATGTCATGTGTAAATAGTTTAATTATAATTTATCATAAAGAAATTCTGAATCTTATAGCTGTGGAGAGAAAAATAACATACAACTATGACAGGAGAGAATAACAGTCATGTCCTGCAGAGTCAGAAATCCAGGTGTGAAAAAAGCTTATGATAATGATATGAGTTTGCCATAATTTCTGTAATAAATTACATTTTTGAACAACTGAAAAGAGAAATTCCTCTAAAAACCTGCTGCAAGTTATAGTACACAGTACAATTATAATATATAGTGTAGAGTTATATAAAATTATAATATATAGAGGCCTATTTTCTGTGTTCTTCAAAACAACAAATAAAACAGCAATAAAGGAATCATGGAGGCTGTCATACAAACAGAAATAGAACTCCTATAACTTAAAGATTTATTTTACAACTTTTTTCATTATTCTTTAGCAAGCCCTCACATCACATCAAGTATTATATTTGCAGACAAGTCTGCATGCACTCACACATTGATAGTGGAGATGTCACAAGTCTCAACTGTGAGCTTTACAAATCATACAATATACAAGGCAACAGATGGAGCCCTAGGAACAAAGTTTGAGACACCAGCAGAAGTTTCAACAACAGTATCCCATGGCTAAATGATGCTACTAAGAATAATTATAAACAAAATAAATAAAATTTAAAGAAAAGCAGTTCCATCCTTAAAAAAAAAACAACACTCAACACCTTGTAACTGATGCACAATGTCAGAATGCCTTGATGTACCATAAATCCTCTCCACTGGTAATGCAGTCATAGCCAATACCCAGCAGATGTGGGTACAAACTAAGGACACATCAGCATTACTCTGAGAAAAAAAAACAACAAAGTGCCACTCGTGCCAGTTACCTTGATTAAGACTATTCCTTCTACAATCCTGGAAAATCCTACCTGGATTTCACTCCATGAACACAGCTGCAGCAACTGCTGGTCCTCAAGCAGCTCTGAGGATGCTGCTGACTGTGAAGTTTCTGTTTCAAGGTTACTGCCTTGAGAGGCCATAGTGTGGACATAGATGCACCACCACATATAGACTGCTGCCTCTGACAATTTTATTTATGTATTTAAATAACATACAAATATAGTGCCTTACTCCCTACATTTTCAAGGAGGATGTACAGTCAACCCCCAAAACAGATTCCTAATATTGGGACATATTTAATTTGTGAAGAGAGGTGGGATAAGACTGGTCTGTGTGTGATTTAGTTTTGAATTATGAGACAATCTCTCTCTTCAATTGTTTTTCTCCAAGTCACTCTAATGTGTTTTGAGCAAGTGTAGAAATGAAGCTTGCTTCAATCAACTCTAAATGAATAAATATTAACAGTTTGCACCTCTAGACCTTGCAGAAGAAACTGTCAAAGTGATTTATGAAGCCTAATATATAAATTTGGATTCTTCCCACTGCCACTGCCCAACCCAAGTTGTAAGTGGGGTTGCATATGGGGTTTTATGCTACAAAGTTGGAGGTGGTCTATCACTAAGTCTCTGAGAAACTGTAGGGGAGATTTCAGATTACGCCCTTGCTTTCTACTCTAAAGTGAACATAATTGTTTTCTGTCCGGCTGCCATGGAATTAAAGCACCTGCTGGATCTGGCAGCAGATTTGTCACCTATCCTAGGCAAGCATATTAAGAAGGATGACTTCAAACTACCTCTCCTAAAGCTGCAGTCCGTACCAAGTCAGCACTTCAAGGTTGCAGAGGAGCTGACTGAAGTTAGAAGTGAGTTTAAAGAGCATATGCTGTCCCAAGGCCACTCTACATGATGGTCAAAAGTCACCCTGTAACCAGTGCACAGATGTAAGATGCAGAAGAAAGAGAACAGAGAAAAGTGTCAAAATGCAACATGCCAAAGAGAACCAAACTCCCTTAGATTTAAGCTAAATATCCTGTTCACAATACAATTTCTTTTTAATCTAGAATAGGGAGGAATAAAAATAATAGTTCAGATTCTGTCTAAAGTAACATTCCTATTTATATTGTCAGTTATGCTGCACCATTTTTATTTCAGGTTTCTAATGAATATTATTAAAGAAAATGGTACATACCTTTCTCACATTGATATTGGTGACATTGATACAGTTTTTGTACCATTCCTTTCCTTGTTTGTCAATATTTTTTTCAAGAGCCTGCTGTTATGAAATTCCTTAGTTTAAAAATAAGTATCTAAAAAAAACCTAAGTTTCTCTCTCTAAAATACTCCAAGGAATAGATGATGCATATCATTTTACTAGAGAAGGTAGATAAAACTGCTGTGTAAATGAACTAACAAGGGGGAAAGAGGAAACCTAACAGACAAATTAAACAGTAGTGAAACAGGTGAATGTCAACCCAAACAGTAACACCATCAGTCAATGCTCATGATAGCAAAAAATGTTCCAGTTACTTCAAATAACTTCCTAACTATATACATATACATCGTCTCAAAAATTGTTTTTTAGGGAGTGAAACTTGGTCTCTGGAGTCTTAATTAAGAGTTGTTTTACTACAGGAGAGTCATGAAAAATAGTGCTAGAGCTTCATGTAGCAACTAATCTCCATTTAAATCAGTGGATTTGAGCTTAAGCCAATTTCAAATAAAAAAAAAAAAGAACCAAGGAAATGATTGTTAGCAAGATCCTATAGGGGCATAAAACAGTATTTGTTCTGTGAATGATCTAAGGACCCAAAATGCTAACAACTACCATTCCCTTGTCTAAATCTAGACACACAGCTGTATCTTGCAAGATAAGGAGAGACCATGGAAACAAGTCCACTGAAGAACTGGCACTGCTTTTTTACATGTCCTGCAGGCTTTCCCTAAGGGCAAGACAGATGCAATGAACAAGAAAAATACAAAAGGAACATTTCAAGAAAAATACTTACCCTTTTCTACAGCTTGTCTTCAGGGGTGGAATGGAAAATGAAGCAAAAAGAAAATGCAAGGATGTGGAGATAGCAGTTTTGTAGTGCTAAGTTGAAATATTATTTTCAAGAAATTTGTGTGAGTCTTTATTTACACTGAAGTTAAACATTGCTGAGTAACAACAGTGGTTGTTTTATTTTCAGGCTGAGATCAGAAGATTCCTGTAATACTCTAGAAGTCTAATAACTTCTATTAGTCCTTGTTCAGTGCTTGAGGAATTATGCTCAATCTCAAGTACTTTTGTTATTTTGTAGGGGACTAAAACTGGCAATTAAGAATTTTAGCCAGATACAAGTTTCTTATTTTGGATTTGTTTCCAAATCCAGTTATTAGGGAGGGCAGAGATCTATGGCCCTAAATATTTTTGCATTTAATTTTCTGGTTTTAAGTTAATTACATGTGTATGGTATTTCAAAATCACTGTAACTACAAGCAAAAGCACTTGAGTAGGGAGAGTTTTTTCTTATTATTTACAATTAAAAAGACTACATTCACTATTTAATATACACACATGTAACTGCTTGAACCTATGAGTGTCATTAAAGTTCAGACATTTGTATGTGCATTGTCTATGTCAAGGCCTTCATAGAAAATTAGTAAAGAAAGAAACCCCTTAAGAAGCACAACTAAAGCATTGCGCAGAAGAACTTGGAATTTTTGTGACTTTCTAAAATTCTGTGTCAACTTCTGACTCATAACTGGCCTGTCTCAGTATTAAAATCTGTCTAAAACAGGAGCTGGGTTGTACAAACCACAGCTACATTGGCATTGTTGCTCTCTACCTGCTCTGAAAAAATAAAATTTAGACACAGCAAAAGTTCCAAAACAATTACTACTTTTTTGCTATTACTATGAAACAAACTGGCCTTCCAGAGAATGCATTCACTGCTGCAGGACATTTGTCATTGTTATTCTCATTTTCAGGCAAGCATATGGAGTTTCTCCTTCCCTAGGTTGAGTCTTCCATGCCAGATGCACACATGAAGCCTGAGAGATCACCTGGAAAACTGCACATAAAACCAAAACACAGACTGGGGGACAGAATGCTCCCAAAGGTTTTTTTTTTACAAGGGAACCAATTTACTCAAAGGACAGAAATTTCCTATTCACATTTAACTTTGCATGCAACACTCATTGCCAATAGAGGGATATAAGCAAGTGGGAAGAAAAATAAAAGTCTCCAGTGAAAATTATACATCCAGAAACTTGAAAAATAAGAATTACAATTTTCAGGATTTTGGCAGTGGTTTCTTAGAGATACATGTAAGAAGGACAGAGAACCATCCAGTGTGAAAAGTGAGAAAGATGAGAGAAAGCCACAATCAGTGTTTGATGCACAGACTTCTGTCAGTGGGAACCTGCTTGCACGTATAGAGCTCAAATGATGCTCCAACACATATGTAATTAAATATTATTCCAGTTCTTCAAAGGGAAATTTCCAGGATATATTTGAGAACACAGATTTCCACTCCTGACAAAAAATTTTTTAGATGAGGTTTCTTTTTCATTAAGGTGAGCAAAGCATTCACAAAACAGGGGGTTTCTTTGCTGGGTTTTCAGAGACAGGAAGCACAGGATTGTTAATGGAAGGATCTAGGGAAGCACAAAGGCACCTGGAATGCCTTCTCCAGGCACTGTGAAAGAAGATTTCCACTCCCTCCCTTACCCTACAGGAGGCTTCTCTTTCTTACCTTTGGCATTCACACAAACCTGCAAGTTAAAGAACTCATTTGTCACTGTATTTGCTTAATTAGATAGCATGTTGCAACATGCATTTTAAGTCCACAGGACTGCCAGCATTCTGAATTTTATATGTTTTCTCCTCCAACAGTTATTACAATCTTTCCACCTTTTTATATATAGCAAACTATAATGTAGTCACTGAACCATTTGCAGTACTCAGAGATACCCAATATTAATTGCTCAATCAGCCAGCATTGACACACTGGATTTAACATGCCACATTGCATTACTGATTATATTTCTAATCTTACTAAGTCAATCTGGGCCAAAGACACCTGCAGTTTAGCTGCAGTATTTAGTCAACACCTGTTCCTTAACTATTATAGTATCACTGGTTTGAATGGAAACACACACCTCATACCTTGAACAGCCTGATTGCACACTTCATAAATATTTATTTCATTACCTCTTTTTTTTTCAGAGTGAAGCAAACAACCTACATTTTCTTGGAAATAATAGTTTTACTAGTATTGCATGTGGTGAATTAGTTTGTTCTATACTGAAATTGCATCAATTCTTTTTAAGAAAATCAACACAGTATTTTCTGAGTTTACTCCTAATACAAAGAAGGAGAATATGTACCAGTATAGGTAAATTTACATCCAGTGTCACCATTGTCTTATGTTCTCCAGGTTTTTAATCAGAAAATATGGAAGAAGGGCAATATACACCCAACAGTTCCCTTAAACTTTATATAACAAAACATTTAACCACAAAAGTAGAAAACAGTACTAAGCTAAAATTTCTATAATTTTTAAGTGTTACATTATCAGAAAACAGAGATGGTGATTTTGTAACAGGCTTTCAGCCATTTCATTCCCCATGAGACTATCACAAATGCTATACAGAACTTGTCAGACCACATTACAAAATTTTTACTGTAAAGTAAAAACTATTTTGCAAAAAATTAATTAAATGAATGTGGCCAGGAACAGACAGCATAAATAGCTTTGGAACTTTCCATAAAGCTAAGAATACTCAACTTTTAAGATGACTACCTGAAACCGTAACTTGCTGATTAAATTAGACTAACAATTGAACTTTCTTGTAGCAACTGTGCTTAAGAAGTAGCTCAACAGTTTTATTTTACAGTTGATGGACCAGAAAAAGTACCACTATCTCTTATAAGTTCTGTGCTTTGATAGCAGCATGTGCCTCCTGTGTCTGTGATTTGTCCTTGCCTACCTCATTAAGCATTAAGAAGCAATGAAATAGGTCAACTGATTCCAGACTACTTCCTGACAATTAATAACTGAAATAAGCACAGAGCTATCTTTAGTAAATTCATTGCTACCATACAAAATTTAAGAGAGTAAAAGAATAGAGATGAAATACAACTCAGCTGCATGAGCCACAGCTCACCACCTGACAAACTTGCAAAACAACAATTAAAATACTAGCCTGAGTTGCAAAAGTTATTTCTCATACACTTAGAAACCATCTTGATTTTATTTTGTCTTACCATACATCTTACAGACAGAAAAACAACGCATATTACCTTTTGTAATAAATCTACAAAAGCATTTATGCTCCAAATTTCAGCACTGTGATAAATACTGTGGATAGAAGACGATGTCAGATCATTTTCTTTCCCCGCCACGCATTCTGTAGATGAGAAAATGAGAGACTTTTTCCTGAGATTACTTACCCATGAAGTTCAGATAGCTCTCTCCTCCGAGCGCATGAGTAATGAGACGAATCATTTTATGAAGCTGGATCCCACGATCAATAACTGGCGTCAGAGGCATGAGCACACTCATGTTTGTGTACATCTCTGCATCCATCAGGCGAAAGGCCAGGGTCTTATCACCAACCAGTGCCTAGAACAGTTCAGAAAGACTCTGAAGAAAACCCTTGGGTGTAATAGAAGTGTTTCTAAGTTTGGGGTTTTTTAAAACAGGGGGTCTGTATCATGGGGGGACGACTTGCAAGATCACTGCATGATCCAGACCCTGTTGCTGAAGGAAACCACCACTCATCATCAGGTCATGGTGATCCTACATTCTGATCACTGCATCTGTGCATTGTGTGATGTGCCATACAGGTCTGGTCTGCTGCCAAAACCTGAGGCAGGGATGTCCATGAGCTGAGCCTCGATTGGACATCAGCCCCAGCTGTCTGTTTTCTCTCTGCAACCCTCCCCATTGTTACTGGGGCTCCTGGGCTGATGATATTGAGCGCATAATGGTAACAGACTAGCAGCTGTCTAACCCCTGGTCCTACATTTCACCTAATGGGATCATACTGCATAACTACTTCTAAGAACTTTTCCACCTACAGATATCAAATGTGAAATAGCACCATCAACTCAGTAAGTCACAACTGACCAACCATTTGGGAATTTTTATAGGAAACACAGAAAATAAGAAAGTGAACACCTAAAGTAAAAACACCGGGAATGTAAAAATAAATGGGTATAAACAAAACTGATCCAGACATGCAGAATGAGTATGAAGCATTCACTTATATGCAATCAAGAATGTGACTGGTTTTCTGTGATTTCACACAAAAGAAAAAACTGAATTACTAACTTGCAAGTGCTCACTGCTACTAGAGAAAGGCCACAAAATGTTATTCAATATATTAGCAGGTAGGTAGTGGAACACATTTTGGAGCATTTATATTCAAATAGCTGACTTTTGTTCAATTAGACCAAGTCTTACTTTATACTCTTGAATGAAAACTTACTAAATTCCAGAGATATAGATGAATTGTAAACAGGTCTACCTGAAAAGCATCATCATCCTTTCATTTTCCAGCTGACAATATAACAGCATATATAGATTACTCCCTTAAGTAAAAAAATACTCTATTTAAAGGAAAAAAAACAACCTATGTGACAATGACAAGACTGAAGACTGCAATGAACAACTATTTTCTGGATTCAGAATGTGGCATTTGTTAGTGCCATTTAATATCCCTTAATCTTTCCATTGGAAGAGCAGCTAAGTGTTTCCCTATTCATGTTTTCTGTGGCAGCTGTGATTTTATAAATGGATATATTTCCCCCTTCAATGATCTCTTTGCTGCCCCAAAGAATCTTATTCTATTTAGTTTTTTTTCCTTATGAAAATCAATCTTCACCTGCTATTCCTCTCCACAGCTTTTTTTTTTTTCCAGTTATGCTGTATATCCTTTAAAATACAGGACCAAACCTGTCTCCAACACTGAGGATGCCCACAAACCAGGAAAGACTGCAGTGGCATGCTGATTGTGCTCTTTGCTCTATTCCACTCAGTAATTCCAGGACTGCATCTGCTTTTTTGACAGCTATTAGATTTGGAGTTGCTATTTTCACACTCTTCTTATAACCACAAAGCCTTGTATTCTGACTGGCAACAGTCAGCTCACAGCCCATTACAACATATAAGAAACCAGGATTGTACCCTCACATGTGTCACTTCAGGCATCTTCAGGCTGAATTTTATCCACACTTTTTGTTTCTCTAGCCTACTTTTCACATATCAGCCTGATGCACGTCTGTAATCATTGTTTTCTTTTAATTAAAAATAATGAGATTTTTTTCCCCAAAGTATGACATTCTAAACAGAAAATGCAAAGTGACATGGAAAACAACTCAATTGCTAAAAGTCACCATGAAATAAAAGAACAGCAACAGTAATGTTCTATGCTGTGTTTCAGGGTGAAGAATCAACTTTGATGAAAGCAGCTTATCATAGAATAATATATATTTTCAAGTAATTTCTGAAGTTCTTTATCAGGATCATGCATTAAATGAACACTGTAACAGACTCTGAGATTAGGGTGTAAGCTGGCACACAAAATGAATGGTAAACTCAGAATGCTCTTTTTAAAATATACAACTTGTTTTGGACATTTCTGTTTAGATTTATTGTAGAAAGTACAGGAAATGGAATATCAACCTCTGTTATATAAAGGAAAGATAGGTTACTTAAATAAAATATAATTTTCTTAATGAAAGGTTTGAAGATGCTAATTGCACAATTCTCAAATTACATGTTTTCTGACTCTTCAGAAACAAGGGTTAAAAAAAGACTCTGGGAGATGAGTGTTATCCAAACTCATCATTACTTCTTCTTTTTTTCCACACACAGAACTATTATAATTGCTGTGCTTTGAACCAAACTGTTACAGCATATTTCATTTAGGTCTCAAAAGAGGATGTTTTCAATCCTTCCAGAGAGGAAAGCTTTCATAAAGGGAAAAGAAGTCACAAACAAATTTCTTAAATTGGTGTATTGTTTATGCTTAGAAGAAGTAGTGTTCTAATTTACTGAATGGAAACTGCATGGATTGTACACCTTCCTGTCTTCTATGGCAGGCAAAACAAGAAGCTTCGACTCATTTCTTAAGATCAAAACAAAACTGAAAGCCAACATTACCCATGCACTCCAGGGAGAATTCTTTTACTAAAATTAAGGATCATAAAATAAAAACACAGCAAAACAAACAAACAAAAAACACAAAAAAACCCCAACCTCCCCAAACCTAAACAAAAACAAACAAACAAAAAAGTACAAAAAAGAGCACTAGTTCAAATCTACCCATTTCTGAAATTCTTGTTATCCTCCTCAACTCCTTTCTCATTTAAAAAACAAAAAAAATCCACCAAACTTCTAAACAAGATCTTTTACTCGGCTATGAACAAACAAACAGCTGAAAATACCTGGTCGTGACTCTCTGCATAAGCAATGTATTTTTCTTCACACCGTCTGTTTGTCAATGTATGCACAATATTGCCCATATTCCAGTCTTCATCTTTCAGCTCCTTAATTATCTACAGAAATGAAAGATCATTGAAAAAACTGCTTTAACAAAACACATGTAACATTATCTTGGCATTAACAGAAATTTCCAATGGATTGTGAACTGTATTCTTATGCTCCCAAGTTTTGAAGCGATGAGCTATCTCTGACAATCCAAAGAGTTGATTTTTTCTTTTCAATTTTCCCACATAAATATAATACCTGGAATACTTTGTTTCTCCTCTACCTCCCCAAGGAAGCTCAGACAACAGGTTTTGCCATTTATTATATGAACACTCTGATACAGGGGATAATGTGATTGATAGGACCTGCAAGAGAGCCCTGCACCAAAGCCAAGGAAGAAATATGTGGGCACAGACCTACCTGGCTCACAATACGAGGAAATGCAACCTTGGCATATGGGAGCTTCCAAATAAAGCTTGGTGAGTGTGCTGCTACCTCCTGATTTTTAGCAATTTAAACTGAATCCCATTAATAGGAATTTTCTGCCTCGTATCACATTACTTCCTTCCTCTGCTAAATCTAGCTCAATCTCAGTGTTAGTTTGTTCTTTTTTTTTTGTACATTACTTTGTAGATCTTCATTGATCACCATGACTTAAATGCACACACATAAATATAAAGACATAAAAATAGAAGTCATAAAAAGGCAATAGCACCAAGATGGCCAATATCATGCTGTAAAAGTTAACATTATAATTCTAACTGCCCATATACTCCTAAACAGTCTTTTTCTTCCTCTTTTTTTTTTTTTTTTAAGTCCATAAATTCTGGCTCTGAACACATCGAGGTCCCTACATAGCATCATATTACACCTGTCTTGAATCTGAACTAGCACAACCACTACTGTGCCAAACAGTTTATCTTTCTTACTTTTACAGACTCCTTAGAATCAGCCCATGGAATCTCTTGGAGATTCTTCGGTTTTCAAACTGACTTTAGCAAGTTGCCCAGAAAATTTCCTATTAACAGGTATGTACTTAAAAACTGGAGAGAAAGTAAGCAGTCTAGGAGAGCTTGATAACTGCTGATAAACTGTTTAGCTAAACTTCTCCCCTTCCAACCATCTCAGCTTTATTTTTCCCTTAATGAAATGTGGTAACAAACTCTGGCATCACCTCTAACTCGACATCTCTCCTCTGGTCACTTATTTGCAGTTTCTTTGGCAAGAAGCTTCCTGCCTACATCACACTAAGTTTTTGTACAATGCCAATCATAACTGATTTGCCCTTAACATCCCATCAGTGTCGCATGCTGTCCCATGTCAAGTGCAAGTTTAAGCTGGAAAAACTGACATTTTCTCCGGTTAAAGCATTTGCTGCAGCACAGTAATGTTTTCTATCCAAGTATTGTGAATCAAATGAAGCAGACCACATCAGAGATTGCTAAATAAGATTGCAAGGTTTTTGCACTTGTAAAATTCTATGGTCTGGGGTTTTTTTCCTGTGTAAGATGAACTTGGCCACTTGCACTTTGCTTACCTAGGAAATTGCTCATCTTGCCTGCTCTAAAGTATGTTAAGGAACAAAACAAAAACCAAACAAAACTCCAAGAAACCCACAAAACATCACAATTCGGTATTTGTTCTTAAAAAAAAAATGAGCCCTTACTGCATCCTAGGACCTAAATGTCTAAATTACACATTCCAAGTTTTAATGATGGTGTCTCTGTTGGAAAAGCTGCCAAGTTTGTCTTCTCAAAAGAGGCTTGAAATCTGTTTTTCAATTGGCCCTCTACCTCCTAGTTAAAAATAGAAAGATCCTGAAGGTAAGCTAAGTTTTTTGTTATTATTCTTAGCTCCACACTGTATTTATTGAAGCATTAATGGTCATATAAAAGATTTATTGTTTTCAGATCATCATGATATCCCAAAGGATTTGGGTGCAATATTTTATTTGACTGAAAAACATTCTCTAAAACATCACTAGAAGCTTTTTCAGATCATTTAGTATTCATGCCTTTTCTTTTGATTCTCTATATTAAGGAAAAGGTGATATAAATCCTTAGTGTAGTCAGAATTTTTTACATATTTATATTATTCAGTTTTGTAACCCCCCATACCAATTGCAGGTGTTTGTGTAATTCACCTAGGTTTACTTTGCTTAAACTTTCAGGTCTATTTATATTCAATGCCAATTTCTATGCCCAGCATCAGGAGGGTTTAGTGCATGTTTTTGGAGTGATTTGTTTGTTTTTATATATTTATATGCATACAGTTAACTTTTTTATCTACCTGTTCAGATTCAATATAGATTACACATTCTACAGCTGCTGCAAGGCACAGGTCATTTCAAAGAAATCGGGCTTATGTGTATTGTATTAAGAAAACAATTATCAGCTGGAATGTGAATCCCAGCTCCTGAACTTCCCCACCTGAAACCTACATAAAATCTGACAGCTCTCATTTCAGCCTCTAATACCTGTGCTCAAGCCTATCAGAATTTATTTCAATAGCAGATTAACATAAGAGAAAGCAAAACTTGTCAGCAGGATTCAGAAGTGTTTATGTGTATGCATTGACAGAGAAGCATCCCACTTTGAAGAGCAGGATGTATTTTTTAAGAAGTTCTCACCTGTATCCACTTATCTGGAATGGCCATGGCAAGTCGATAATCAAAGCCCCCTCCTCCCTCTGCCACAGGCCGACAGAGAGCTGGCATTCCAGAAACATCCTGGAACAGATGAAACACCCACAAAATCATTTCCACAGCACTGCAAATATCACTGCATATTTCCCACCAGTAATACTGATATACAAACACTCCATAAGCAGCTTCACAGATTGACCTGGTTTAAGGGAGAAAAGAATAAATTTAAATCGGCTGTTACTACACCCAGATGTGCTGTTTGAATGCAAAAGTTACAGAGAAAAGCATTATGACTTTTCTCATCAAGTAATCTACCTCAGAATACTTTAATACAGTAAATATTTAAATGGGAAGAGACCTCAGTAGATGCAGAGTTTGAAATAATTAGGTCTCTTGAGCTCCAAGTAATCAATAGAAAGTACAGCATCAACAAAAGACAAATTAAACCCTCATTTTGTTTATTGATATTTTGCATAAGGAATTGCATAAGAAAAAGGTTAAATATAAAGTGCACTAAGGAAGAAAAATACAATCCCTACTCTTTTCCCGAAACAAAACCTATTGATCCAGCTAGTCCTGGAAAGTGACATGCTCTTACTGCATAATTTTCCAGTTTCATATTGATGGATGCTGACTATTCTTAAATTTGTAATTCCACGTTCTCAAAATATTTATTTCACTATGTTGTTAGGCAATTTTATGATGCAGCATTCTTTTCTAAAGTTTTCTGAACAGAAAATGCAAGTCTTTAACAATTGCAAAATATCCATCGGTACTCAATTTTATTAACTTCTGTGAGGGAATGGCTTCTCACTAACAGCAGTTATGGATTAACAAACACCTCTTCCATCTACACAAGAGAATTTATGGAATTAATACTGAGTAGAATCAGGGCTTAATTAGGAAGCTCATTCTGATTTGCTGGATTCAATCCAGTTTTCAATTCAATTGCTGCACTGGAATAGGGAAAAAAGATATTTATGCTTCAAGTCATACACACATACAGGCATACACAGACACTGACACAAGGGACGAGATCAACCAGATCACTAGGAACCTCATGGATGGCATCTCAGGGGTGGAAGGCAGGGCTGCCATCCAGAGGGACTGGCTGGAGGACTCAATCAGCAGAAATGTCACACAGAACATCAGAATGTCACCAAGCTAATCCTGACCCTGGGATGGGCCACCTCCTGCATCCATAGGGGCTGGGCCAGCCAGGCTGGGGAGAAAGGGCTGGGGCTGTGGGCCAGCAGCCAGGCCTGGCAGCAGGGATGGCCAGCACATCCCAGGCTGTGTGAGCAGCACAGCCAGGAGATCAGAGGAGGGAATTATCCCCCCTCAGTCAGCAGCCACTGGATCACACAGAAAACTGTGTCCACATTCCACATGCTTTAAAAAACAAATAGTGAAGTGGCAATTCCTTACGAAGTCTTACATGTGATAAAAATTTTCAAAAACTCTCCTAAATAAGTCAGAAAGGATAGACACAGACTCTTGAGCTCTAGTTTATACAAGACATGATGATATGAAACAAAAGCCTTTTTCTTTAATGCCATGATGCCTGTTTGGAGGACATCGAAGTCCGAGATTTAAGCAAGTCCCATCTACTTAAAATAATTAAAGCCAAATTTTTGGGAAGTAAAATTCCAAATTTAACAGCATTTATATCTATGTCTACAAATTTTAACTAGACACACACACAAAAAGAAAAAAAAAAACAAAAAAACCAACCATAAATAGTTTGTTGAGTAGGTCAAATTTATTTCCACCAGGAAACCTCCTAGCCTGGTACAGCTCTCAGACTACAACACATTACTGATCTTCCACAGAGGAGGCAATGAAGTAACAACATGTGATCCAAGGGAGATCAAAAAGGACTTCAGGGCCGTGAGACAGTTGGCAAGGGAAGCTGAGGCAGAAGCCCTTTTCTCTTCTCTAACTCTAGTTGAAGGCAGTAACATTGAAAGAAATGGATGGACTGAGTTTATTCATACATCACTCCATGGCTGGTGTCACTGCCAAAATGTTGGGGGTTTTGGCAGTGGAATGGCCAGGTATGTAGGGCTCACACAGGAATCACATTTCTCAGTAATGTCTGTATTGGACCCAGTTTAAGTGGGCCCATGGGAGCGTCACGAGCTTTAGTGAGACACAAGTCCCAGGGGCTGCACCTGGCTTGGGGCAACCCTTGTTTATCAATCCAGGCTGGGTGTGAACAGATCCAGAGCTGGGAGTGAACGGATCCAGAGCTGGGAGTGAGAAAGACTTGGGGGTGCTGGTGGGTGAGAAGCTGGACATGACTTGTCAGTGTGCTCTTGCAGCCCAGAAATGCAAATCTATCCTGGGCTGTGTCCAAAGTGGGCAGCAGGAGAGAGAGGGCATTCTTCCCCTCTCTGCTGAGACCCCACCTGCAGAGCTGCATCCAGCTCTGGGCTCCCAGCACATGAAGGACAGGGACCTGCTGGAGCCAGTTCAGAGGACGGCCATGAAGACGATGAGGGATAGAGCACCTCTGCTATGAGGAAAGGATGAGAGAATTGGGATTGTTCAGCCTGAGAAAAAAAGCCTTTGTTGTGACCTAATTGTGGCCTCCCAGTACCTGAAAGGAGCCCACAAGAATGACAGAGAGGTCATTTTGCTAGGATATGTATTGATGGGACAAGGGGGAATGGCTTCAAATAGGAAGAGAGTAGGTTTAGATTAAATATCAGGAAGAAAGTCTTTACTGTGAGCATGGTGAGGCACTAACACAGGTTGCACAGAGAAGCTGTGGATGCTCCATCTCTGTTCAAGGCCAGGTTGAACAGGGCTCTGAGCAACCTGGGCTAGTGGAAGATGTCCCTGTTCATGGCAAGGAGTTGGAACTTCATGATCTTTAAGTTCCTTTCCAACCCAGGCCATTCTATTATGCTACAATTAAACAGCTAATTTCAACGCATTTGTTTATAAAGGTTTGAAAAGAGATGCATATAAAAATAGAAACCACTGTTTCTTTGTCTGTTTGTGTCTATAACACTTCAGGCATGACATAATTTTACTCAGCATTTTTTCTTCCCACTATAAAGATCTTTAATTGCCGCTTTATTTAGAAGACCAAAATGAAAAACAAGTGTATACTCAGTAACACCTAAAAAATTAGCAATTACTAAGACAGTGAACATACAGAATATTAAAAAGCTGTAAAATCATCAATTAATTACATTAATTAGGGAATATATTATCATTAGTTATGGCCAGAGAGAAACATTTTTCTCACATGGCACTGATTCTATAGCCAAGCAGTCATTCTTCACTGCCTTTTGTAATTTTCAATTATGTCAATAGTTTCTCATTCTGAAATTCTCCTTTAACCATGAAGCACATTGATCAATTCTATGATTCATGTAGCGGCTTCCCGAGGCAGAAAATTATGTATTGAAAAAGAAGCACTCTCAACTTAAGCATGAGAAACTGAAGACACATCTTATTAAAAAAATAAAGAATTCTTAGGGCAGGCAGTACAAGACAACTAAACTCAGAAATTCTTTGGTAGGAATGCTTATAACCTAGGACTAGCTAGAAAATTAACTGATTTAATTTCAAGTAAGCCTACAGCTCAATGAAACCATCTCCAGTTTGCTACTTATTGCTCCCCAGATGCTGTTTTGGTAGCTTGTCATTGAGCTCTTAGCAGTGTATGATAAAAGACTTTATCATAAATAAGAAATTAAGTAAAGCAGTATTTTGCTTCCTAAAGATAGAGAACTCTTAAGCATCACAAACCCTTTTATTAGAAATCCATATAGTCCCTAATGGGATGAGATAGATACCACTTTTTCTCCTAAACAAAATGAATTATTTGAACATGATAACAGAAAAGAATCCTCCATGTTTAAATTATTTTTCTTCTGGATAAAGACAAAATATCAGTGAAAATTAGAATTTTGAATGCTCTACTCTAAAAAGCTCCATGTGACAGAAACATTTTTAAGTCAAAAAAATTTATCTCAATCAACTCAAGTAATATAGTCTATTTACTCCCTTAGAAACCTGGAGAAACTTAATAATAAATTTAAATTACCCTATATATTTAACTTCTGTAAGTTTACTGCCTTTAATTTGAAGGGTAATTGTCAGATATACCAATATAATTCAAAATATGCAAAATATCATTAGGGCTGTTAATCTTTAGTACCACAAAGCACCACTGACAAATGGTTATCATGCACAAGCAATAAACTAATCAAAACAATTCTCATTACAAGTTCAAGGTGATGAAGGAAAAAAAAGAAAAAGAAACTGCCACATTAATTAATAATCTATTAATTCTGAGAAAATTCCCAGAGTGCATATTCAGGTTGTTTTTTCCCACCAGGCAAAGTATGTCCACTAATTAATATTTTTCAGCTCATGTCACTGCTTGAGTACCCAAAGCATGACTTGATAATTAGCAGGAAATGCACACCCTAAAGCAAACTAATCAATATTAATGTCACTGAGGATGGCAAAATTATCTTACCTCTGCTATGGTTATGCATTCTGGGTGTAAGGTATTAATCATGTGATTGGCCAGCATCAGGTAACACAAAGCATCTTCATCCACATGTAGGCCAAAATACTCATTGTAATCTCCACTGAACCCTGTGCCTAATAAGACAAAAAGTTTTAAAAGCCAGAGTCAAGTTTTATTTAGAAAACATAGGTATTTCGCTCAATATTTAATTTTATAAGCACAGAACATATTAACGATTTTCCATCTATCCTCATAGCAACAAAGCAAGAAAATTAGCAAATCCAGACTTTTTTGATCATTCACAGAATATCCTGAGCTGAAAGAGACCCATTAAGATCAGAGTCCAATGCCTGGCCTTACACAGGACCATCCCCCAGAATCACACCCTGCATCATTCCAGGTGTTTTAGGAATCTTCTGAACCTGTTTGTGCCAGCTGTGCTGTGCTCCCATCCAGCCATCCACCGTGGCACTCCAGCCACAGGACTCATCCCACCGGTTTTGCTAATGCCAATCATGTCAAAACCCTGGGACTGGGCTAAATCTTTGAGCTCCTCTATTTTGTTCCTCGTGTGTGTTGGTACAGAAAAACTTTCAGTACTGTTTGTTATAGCTGACACATTGTGGAGCAGATTGAGGGATCTTCTTAATGCTTCCATCCTCAAGTTTTGGGTGTGCCATCCCATTGCTCATCACTAGCGAGCCAGGTTTTGTCCCTTTCCCATCTAGTTTCAAGCTCTACCAACAAGCCCCTCTAGCTCTTGTGCTAAACCCCTTTTCCTCCCTGAGAAACAGTGAACTTCAGAGGAACAGAGCTGCACCAGGAGGGCTGAGATCAGAGCTGACAAATGGCTCACCAATGCCGTGGTGGTGATACAACATAGACGTAACACCGTCAAACCGGAATCCATCGAAGCGATAGTCTTCAATCCACATCCTCAAATTAGACAGAAGGAATCTCAGGACTTCCCAGCTGAAATACATTTATTAAGCTTTAAAAACCTTGGGATCAACTAGAGTTATACCATGTCCTCCACTTGCATATGTGGTACTTGTACTGTACATTTTACTATTTTAATGACTTTTTCTCTGTTTTTCATTAACCTTCCCTTAAAAGTTTTGTCTTTAAGTCTTTGCCTTTTTATAGCACAGAATCTTAAGACTGGAGATAGGAGGTTAGTAAAAACTCTCAATTATGTACATAGCCATCTAACAGGGTAGTGTCTGAACACATATTTTACTACCCATATTTGCTGGTGTAATTTTCCTTTCCCTCTCTGAAGATGGTTACTCTCTGTGGGAAAAGATGCTGTAGAAAAGGAAATAAAATTTTAATAGGCAAGAACTTCTCCCCAAGATTTTATGGATTTATAGCAATTTTTAGGCATAATTGCTGTTCAATAGTTGCCCTTCCCAATTAATGACAAATCACATGTCACCAGTAAAATGCCAAATCACTTACTATATTGCAAATTTCCTGTGGTTTACTTTTCAAATGTGTAAAGTTGAGGAGGTATATTTTGAAGTTCAGACTATCAGGAATGTGGTATAACACACACACATGCACAAAGCATGGAAATGAAATAATATAAAAGAGGTTCCAAAATGAACAAGTATGTGGAAACATTCATGAACAGATTTTGATATTAAGGAATAAAATAATTCCAGGAGCAGTTTTTCTAGTATTCATCACCTCCTCTCCCTGGGCATTGGTCTCTGTAGCTTCCAAAGATACCCACATCTTGTTTCTACTGTTCACCCTCCATGGCACAGCCCTCTCTGAGACCCTCATGTGCATCTCCTGCAAGCCACAGCTCTGAAGAGCTCACCCCTCTCAATCAGCCAACACAAGATGTGGGCAAGACCAGTTTCACTACATCTTCAACACTTGCCAATGTTATGATTTCTCTCTAACTAGTTTTCCAAGACAGCATAGCTACAACCCCACTTCCTACCAAGTTTGTGTTCAGAGAAAAGCCCAGGAACAGGCAGAGTCTCTCCAACCACCCTCTGCTGGGTGAGACAGAATGGGTTTCATTGCACAAACCACACCACAATTTACCTATGCACCTGGTAGGCATAGGGTGGTGAAGGCGACCCTTCCTACATTTCATTTAACAGACATCAGAAACAGTAATTTCAGGAAGAAATTCTGACACAAGGAATAAATTCAATTTTTGACAAACAAATGTCACCACTTCCTTCTTCCAAGACTTCTTCTTATGAAGGATGCTTTAAATCCTAAGTGGTATTAGAAGAAAAGATGAGAGGCTACGGACACACTATGAAGTCAAATCCTGATCTCACTAAGTAGCCAATTCTTATTAACTTTCATAGAACTTAAATGTTAACATTTCTCCTTTCTGCATGCACTGCACAGAGATACATACTTGTGCGTATAAAGAGAGAATTATTACCAAATCAAAACCTCCAAATTTAGCAAATGCGAATCAGCTCACTGTGAATTCCCTCAGTTCAACACCTTTCCTGGGCATGCATTACATGACAAGATTTTTTTGGTTATTGTTCCATTGCTACACTCCTCTGCCTCAAATCATCCAATTCACAAGTTAACACGACACTAGGAAGATCTCAGGAGCTTGTCTGAAGAACTTTTCATATATTTATTAGTTCTCAGGTGAGATGGTTTGCAGTGCATGAACCACATTGAGATTGCTCTGATATTGAAAGGGATAGAAAAGTATCAAAAGTCCTACAAACTGGCAAACTGGTCACAAAAAAGCAATTTTGTGCCAACGTTTGCTGTATCTTTTTCTGACTCAGCATGAAATTCACAGAAAGCTATTTCCTGCAAGCTAAATACTGTGAGAAAAGAGCACAGCATTTTAGCAAATAAAATTAGTATCTCACAGAGAATTAGCATAATGCATGCACAAAGAGTACATTAATTACTACAAGCACTATCCAGACTTAAAAGTTATTTCTTCTCATTACAAACATCTTGACTTTATAACCCTGAAGTCCTTAAGATGGTGAGGAGGATTTGTACATTTGTAAAACATACACAAAAGTCTCAAACGGGATAACAAATGTAATTTTTTTCCACCATTGTTGGCATTGAAGATTGATCTTTCGGAAAAGATGGAGAACCAGCATGAACATAAATTGTAATGACTTTTAGATGAAAAAGCGACAACAATAAAAACAAACAAGATGAATTTGTTGCACCAAAGTATTAGTTAGAAAATTTATGAGATCAAAAACCTGAGTAGGAGCAGCAGATGTTTTCCAAGCATCTGATTGCGCATGGGAGAGAAGATCATAAATAATTAAATAAATAATCATTTTATCTGTGATTGTAGTCTAAACATGGACAAAAATCAGCTTTAGGATAATTTTTAAGAAGTATATCAAGTACTAGCAACCATATTGACTTGTAGAGAGATAACTACACAGCTCCAAAACATGAACCAGAAAAACAGATTTTTTGAGACATGAAAATCACACAAACCATACAGCGGTTCATTTTTTCATCCAAGTCAATTTGTTCATGGGAGCAGCAATATTAGACACAGAAGTTGACAGAACAAATAACTTTGCAGAAAGCCAGCAGAGGCCAAAATTGAAGAGGCATAATTGAGATACAACCACCACAGAAGCAGTAATTCAGGAGCCTTCTAAAACAGCTCATTCTTGTATTTTACAGGCAGATATGGAAACAGGATAGCATTCATTAGGAATGCAATTTCTTGTGGAAAAAAGCCATATCTTAAGTTATATCCTAAAAATCTCACATTTTTGCATATATTAAAATTAAGGAAGTTCTTTCATTGCATGCATGATCAAAGACAGGCTATTATGTAGCTTTTTTAGGCTGTATCATCATTAAGGAACAGAATGATTTAGTGTAAGAAATCTAATTCAGAATTCACTCAGACATTCAAAGCAAAGAAGGTCTTTGCAGAGAAGTATTGCTGGATTTTTTCCCTTCACTCTTGGAGCCCATAGCTCATTTATTAAAAAGAGATTTTTTTTTTTGTTTGAAAAAGTGGAATGAGCACATCTACCCTAGATGACCTAGTTTCATGAGGTGATGAGACATTTAACAACTTTCCTATACTAGGTCAGCAGAAAACTGTGAAATTGCTTATAAGACATACTCATTATTTACTTTCTTCCTCTGTACTAACAAAAAAAGCAAAATAATGATTCATGATAAGCATTTCAAATTCCAGTCCATGATGAACATAAACTATTTAGATGCAAGGAATGCATTTAAACCAGTTAATTTTGTCACTATGGACAAAAAAAAAAATTGGCTGTGTCTAATACAGTTTGAAGATGTAATTCTTGAACCATATTAATGTTGACCTTCAGGAATTGCATTTATTACTATGTATTGGAGAACTGCTGACCTTACAAGAATCTAGACTTTTATGATGATATGTCCGTTTCAGCTCTCAGTGTTTAATTAACTTAAGACATAGGAGCACTGAATTGCTAAAACATTATTTCTCAAACTATCCCCAAATACTTCAACAGCTGACTGGCCTAAATTCAATCAAAAGATTGCTAAACAAAGAAATTGGCATTCAGTCTAATAAGGTTAATAATTGTAAATTAATTGGATGCAAGGTTGCATAACTACTTCTGTGCCTTTTTTGGGCAAAACTCCAATTCTTCATAAACCACAGACAAATATACATATTATATGCATAATATATAATCATAGAATGGTTTAGGTTTGACAAGACCTCCAAGATCATTGAGCACAACTCTTAACAGCACTGTGTTCACTACTAAGCCATGTCCCTGTGTGTGCCACATCCACACATCTTTAATGCTGCCAGGGATGGTTCTTCCACCACTCCCCTGGGCAGCCTGTCACACAGGCTCACGCTTCCAGTGAAGACATTTTTCCTGATATATAATCTTGAGGCCAGGTTCTATTGCCCTGCCACTTGCTGCCTGGGAAAAGAGACCCACCCCACCACGCTATACCCTCCTGGCAGGAAGTTGTAGAGACCAGTAAGGTCTCCCCTGAACCTTTTCTCCAAACTAAAGAGTCTGAGTTCCTTCAGCTATTTCTCAATGAGAAGCAGTTTGGCTTCATATAATATATATATATAATAACACTACTGGTATATATTATAAATAATCCACATTATGTTTTATATATTTACACTTTTCTATTTAAAAATTCTAATAAGCAGACCACTGTTTATTATGCAGCTTTTTTGGTTTGGTTTGTTTTGAGAGCGAACAAGAGCATCAGCTTTGAAGATGCAGAGGGTTTTCCAATTTAGTTAAAATTTGAATTCTAGAGTGCCACACCGGACAACAGTACTTCTGCAACCATTAATCCTAATCCTCAAAGTCCACTGCTATGTAGGGAGAAAGCATTTTTTTTCAATATGCCGTAAACAATATAATAGCACTATGCATTTATTAGACTTATATTCAACACTTTGGCAAAATGAATTCTTTGAACTAGGCACATTGTTTATTCATACAGAACCAGTAGTTATGAGGTGTTCATGAAAGTATTTTAACTTTTTTCCTCTCAAAATTCTACTTCTTCTGTTGGTACCAAGCAGTACCATACAGCAAGGTGAAACAAGAATTTCCCAGTTTTTGATTGCTTAGATATTTGATCGCGGCTTTGAAAAGACACCTCATTGTAATTGTGCAGGTCAATTCTACACCAACTCTCTCTCATATTTTGCCAATGAATTAAACACATTTATGAATATATTCACATGACCTTCCTGAAATGCCATTTGCACAAAAATTTTTCTCCTCAAATGAACTATGGATTATATAAGGGTTTAAAATAACCCACAAGTAAGCAGGACTGTTCTAGGCTTACATTGTTATGGCTTGTCCTATCCACACTTGGTAAGAGTAAACTAGTATCAAATAAAGCATTCAGTTATCTGCCCTATAAAATGGAAGCAATAATTCAAATACTACTCAGCAAAGGTTATGTCCTGCAAAATGTGAATATAAGAACAGCCTTGGAGGCAAAGCAGGTAGGTACTCATTGTAATGAAATTTAACACTCTTGATGCTTTTTGCTCAGTGGGCTTCCTGAGGTAAATAGAAAAGAAAGAAAATCAAGTACTGAAGACAATTACCTCAGTTTTAAGAGAGCCTGCAGGGCATATACATTTTAAAATAGAGAAAGTATCAAAAAAATATTGCAAAACTCTTTTAAATGCTGATAAAGCCTACATGGATTTCAGCTCCGATTTGGATAAATTAGCATTTGTCCCACTTATATTCTATCCAAGTAAATTATACACTAATAAAAGAAAAATCTTTGAGATTATTTAAAATTCTGTTCTCCCAAAATAAACCTCTTAGACAATATTAAGTTTGTTTGGTCATATAATCAACTCTGCACATTAACAAACAAAATTTGCAGTTCTACAAAATACAACTAAATACAGCTTTAAAGACGCATTGTCAGAATTTGCATACAATTTAATGCAATTCATGATTTCCATAATTAAACAGTAGTTTACTGTTCAACACTGAGTTTGCTTTCAAAATAATTCTAAATGTAGTGCACAAATAGCTACAAAGTATTACAGGACAGGCTACTTGATTTTAAACAGACCATTATCCTGAACTTTACCCAGAAAACGGCACCAGAGTTGAGATGGGGACTGGTAAAGAATCAAGTGTCAAGGGAGATTTAACTGCTTGGTTGTGAGGTGCTTTTTCTCCCCTGAAATAGTATGCTACTATATATAAGAATAAACAACAATTATCCTCAGCTTTATTTATTCCCTCTATAGCAAAACAAAATTACACTCAAAATCAATCAATTCCATTAGAAGGGAGAAAAATATTAACTACCTGGCCAGTTGTTAACATTTTTAAGCACAACTTACTCAAAACCATCTTATTAAAAGCCTGAAACAGTGCTTTCTATAAACATAATTTCATTTTTTTTACTTTAAAATACCGGTTCCCTAATTTCTGCTTACACAAGTGACTTCAAAGGGACGCTGAGAAGGTGGCTGGTTCACACACAAAAATCTTTAAAGCATTCGTACCATGCCTGTACCTTCAAAATGCAAACTCAAACTGGTTTAATTTGAATTCAGGTGCATTTTTTTCTCTAATGCTAATGAATAGCAACAGGTATTTAAGCAGTCAAGAAACAGAATTCTTCACAAAAGAGAACATTTTGAAAAATCCCAAATACAAGCACTAGAGAAGTAAAGAAAGACCAGACCTCTGCCTCAGAGAAAATTCCAGGATTAGCACAAACAGATCATCAAAAATATCTGCTTTTCCTAAAAGTTAGAGAGAACTGATGATTGATAAGGTACTGTACAACGTATCATGGTATAGGTGAACTTGAGCCTCACAGCAACTATGATTTGCCATCAGCTGTACACAGAAAAGACTTTTCAATCTACTATTCAAGTATCCACATCCTACAACAAATTATTTTTTAAAAGAATTACCTTGAAATTCCCAAATCAAAACTTTAATCCACAAGCGACAAAGCATGGCAGGTACTTTTTACGTTAACATAGCAAAATGAACCTCATAAGGACTGTGAGTTATCATCACATAGAGAAGACTGAAAAAGGGGCAATTTTTTGCATTTTACCAACCTAGGACACCACCTCAGAAGATATTATCTGAATATCTTTTTTCTTTAGACCCTCAGAGTCCAGCACACTGAATCCCTCAAGACTTAGCTGCCTGTCTGTATTTTATTGACTGAAAATCTATCCTTCTCTTCATCCCAAATAGGCAGTTGGTAGCAATGCCAAATCTAGAGAAGGATAAGAAAATTTTAAGAGGAGTCAAAGTGTTCATTATCAGTCATCATCCAGTACAGACAACACAGGAAGCTTCCGAGATACTGACTCCATGCCTTGAATGGCAACCTATTGATTTCTAACCCAAGGGAAGCAGGGGCTAAGGGAAGTTCACTCTGTATATTAGCTACTACAAGGCTTAGATTACTTCCTCTCATGCTCCCAGATTTTATTCTCAGCCTCAGCAATTCCTGTGGATACGGTCCAAAATGTTCCTTTCAGCACCGTGGGATAAGACTGCTCAGTTACGTGACAGACTTTGGCATGGAGGGCAGAAAAGTTTGTACAATGAATTATTACCTTCACAGAAAAACACTTCCAGTGGAAAGCTTGAAGAGCCTGAAGACTGTCTTAGATCATCCCCAGCCCAAGATTCAGGGAATCTGCAAGGGGAAGTAGCCACCTGGCAAAGCTGACCAAGGCATGCAGCAGTCCCCACTCTCTTTGAGGAAGCACAGAATGCCAAGCTGCTGCATTTCCACAAACCAGCACAGGAGAGCTGAAGTACAGGGTTCATATTAAAGAGAAATTCATCCTTAAGCACAGCACGGTATTTCTCTCTTTGCTGCAATTTTTGAAGCTACATTCCTCAAAAATGTAATTAAAGAAAGATACTAGCTCAGACTGGGCTGTGTCAATAGAGTTGTGAACTTGCAAATACACTTTCAGTATGTTTCATAAATACTTTTTCATCTAAGAGACCTGAAGAACAGGTTTGTATTCAAAGACATCTAGTCTTTAATCTCAATTTCTTACTAGATACTGTCATTTCAACTACATAATTTGTATTCATGAAGATAAATATGAGAACAATAAACACATTTATGATAGATTGTGACTGTAGCTTTGCTTAGTAAAATACATGGCAAAATTATTATTTGCATCATCTCTGGAATAAATATCTACAACATAATTCTTGTATTGATTCACAGTTATACTTTGTTTTATTTAGTATTCTATTTTCCAAGCATTATGCACCTATTTTAAAACCTCTTGTGACCTGAACACATTTTAACATACCCACTACCTTTCTTTAACCACCAAATTTGGAAACTCCACAAAAGACAGGTAGGAAAGACACTGTGCCAAAATGTATTGAGTTGTATTCCCACTAATTCAGTGAAATTAAATTGTGACAGCGGAAAACTCAAATAGTATCTTGAAAATATTGAGAAAATAATTAGTGTCCTTGGATAGAAATTACAAAAACCATATTTGAAGCTTACTAAAGCTTACTTAGAAAGTTGTTTACAAACAACACAATCCTCCACATCTGAAAAAATGTAAATACTGTACCAAAGCTTTTAAGTCAACAATGGGATGTCAAATCACACAGCAAGGCAATAGAACCCTTTGATAGCTTTAAAACAACCTCTGTTCTTTTACAATAACGAATTAGTGCACAAGATCTTGTACAAAATCACAGAATACAGAATGATCAGTGTCCAAAGGGACCTTAGGGATTATCTAGTCACAACACCCTTTTACCTTTAGTAAAGGTAAGAAGATTTTTAGAAAGTTAGGAAAATATGTACTAGAAACAGAAAGAATAGAGAATTAGCTGTAACTACAAAGTTTGAAAGCAGAAAAAGTTACAATAGTATAGTAAGTAAGGATATTAAATAATAGTTTGAGTTTTAGTTAAGATAGACTTTAGGATTATAGAAAAATATGTTTAGTAAGATAGAATAAGGTTTTTAGTTTAATAATGGTGTACTGTGTTGTTAATAGAAAAAAAATATTTTGCGAAGTGTATGTACTTGAGTAATTTTGTTTTGTTTGTGAGATAAAAATAACTAAATTTAAATTAACACACCCCCTTGCCATGGGCAGAGACATCACCAGCTTGGAGTCCTCTGCAACCTGAAGTTAAACACTTGCAGGGATGGGGCATCCACAGCCTCTCTGGACAACCTCTTTGGTGTCAGATCACTCTAGCCAGGAAAATTTTTGTTCTTTTGCCCTTCCTTATGATCTGAATCTACCCTTCCAGTTTAAAACCATTGCCACATGTCCTGTCCTGCATTCCTTCCCTCAAGCCAGTCAGTCACACCCCACAGTTTGGTGCCATCCACAAAGTCCAGTCCCAGTAAGTTCCTTAAGGACACTACTTGTTACTGATCTCCATTTGGAAATATTAACCTACCAGTATATTTCATGCACTGGAAATATGTGTTTATTTTTAACACTAAGGTCTTTTACTGAAAAGCCATGACTTTTAACTGAAATGAAATCAACTATTTACCTACTACAGATATCCCCTATTTCAGAGCAAGTATTACTGATCCTGGTTTACGTGGTAGCAGAATGCTGGCAACATTTAATCAAAATATATCTGAAGTGGAAACTTCATAATATTATAGAAAACAAGTTTTGTTGTCTAGACCAGGACAGAATACAAAGAAAACTAAAGCTAAGATTCTCTGAAATAGTTTAAAACAAGTTTGCCCTTGCACATATTGACAGTCTATCATTGCTGGCAAATGAGCTGCTCAAGCCTCGGACTCTGATCAAATGTTTCTGGTTTTCCAAGTTTGGGTGAGGATGGTTCTGTGCTACTGTTAGTGAAACCTACAAAACATTTCCTGTTTCCAGTACACAGTTAATGAATTTATAAGAATGCTATTTTGAACTATTTTCTGTAAGTCACTACCTTTTTCAGCCAATTTGTTAGCTGGATAAGGATTAGAAAGAACATCCAGCTGAAAGCTGTTTCCCATTTCCTGACAGACTTTTAGCTTCCTCCCCAATTAACCAAATGACAAAATAATTACCTTGAAATTTCTTATAACAAAGTCAAAGTAGATTTTCATCTTTTCCAATGCCCTTATCCAAGAAGGTGGTGGCAAAGGAAGCCTAGAAACATTCATAATGTAAATTTTAGTGTTTCGTAGTCGACTTGTTTTCCTCTCCAAAAAGCATTCACTTTGTTAATCACCTATGGGGCTTAAACATCCACCCTAGAACAGTTATAAGCCCCTAACTTGTAGGAAGAAAAATACAGAATTTTAGATTTCAGGGCAGTGAATAGTCTAAAAACCCTGGGTAATGAACACTAAACACTCAAATCAGAAAATGGGGAGATACAGCAATGGAAATCTTTTGAGATCTTTTTTTCTCCAGTGTCTGACTGACTAATTACTCCAGTTCACTGATTGTTTGAACAGAGAAACTATCTACAAAATCTTAAATGCAAGAGTTAAATTTCAACAAGAAAAAGTAAATTTCACTGAGTCACTATTCCTCAAACCAGCTGTACGTATAGCATTTTGAAAGATTGTTATTTAGTTCCCTGAACAACTCATAGAACTTGTTTCTCAATGTCCAAGCTTAGTCCATCTAAAACTAAATAATTAAAATAATTCTGTTATATTTAAATGACATAATAAGAAATGATTTTAGCTTGTAGCTGTGGCTACATTTACAGTCACAAACATCATTCAGACAAAGTTGACACTTGAAGCCAGTAAAATATATATATTTCCTTTGTGTGAAAAATTCCATTTATTATTATTATTACTTATTATTTTAATTATTTACCAGCCTGACTAACTTGGTGTCATAATAAGTGAAACAGTAACTTAAATGGTTTTTTCCACTTTTTTTTTTTTTCCTTTTGCCTTTGGGCAAGTAGGGAAGGGAGGGAAGACAAGGGGGAATTTAGCACTGCTTCCACCTGCTTGGCAAAAGGTCAGGGTATGAAAATGTAATACTGTACTCATTTAACTTCCAGTTGTGGTTTAATAAGAAATGGATTCTTTCCTCAAAAGACACCAATTTCTCTATCACTGTACTGGAGAAGTAAGAAAATTTAAATATACTAGTAATAATAAGCCTGTGCTAAAATGTGTTCTAAAATATTATGCCCTAATCAAAGGTGTGCTACATTGCAGTCAAAATGTTGCTAAAGAAAAACAGAGAGAGGAGAAAAAGTTAATGACTTTAACGCCCTGAAGAAAACAAAGAACAGTGCCAATTTCTCTGAAGCTTTGTGGGTTAAAAACACAGGCTGTAGAGCCCAACTTTTTTTTATGACAGGGAGAAAGGAAAATGGCCTCACTCCATATCATGAAATGACAAATTCTATGATGTTTACATAAATCCCTGCAGCCAAGAAGAGGCAATCTTATGTGTTTATTTAATCAGGAAAGTGACAACAGTCATTACTTTACTTTCTTCACATATCTTAAGGAATAAAGAATAAAAATAAAGACCGCAAAGAGAATTCTTCTCTTCATTGTGAAGCCTTTTGATAGATATACTCAGTTAAACACTCTTTGTGCAATGACTAAATATATTATACTTATAAAAAAATCCATAGTTCTATTAATAATTCTTCAGAGAACTAAATACTCAGCTCTTTGTTTGAACAAATTAAGTCGTCTCCTACAGAAAAAATTACAAGTGCACATAGTAGAGACTATGGATGTGCTTTTTCATTCTTGTTTATTAGTTCACATGTATCTATCCTTAAAACTACACTTGACAGGACTTAATTATTGTGCAGAAACATTGAATAAATCAAGGGTAAGGTCTACAAAGTATTACTTGTACACTTGCTTCCCTCCACCTGAAAAAAAACTCATTAATTGCAGTAGAATAACTTAGAAAAACTTGTGTCAACTATAAAAACTATTAATTAATCAAACAGGCAATTAATTTCTTTTTTTTTTCCAAACAACTTCATACCAATTTTCAAGAGCTGACAAGGAATTGTAATATAGATACATACAAATATTGGGTAAAGAACCCCCTTATCAACGAGGAGACCCAAAGCAAATCCATGGGGAAACCAGCCAAGGAAATACTGTAAGCTTTTAAAAAGCCACAGAAACCACAAACCACTCTTTTCCCTGACCTGGTATAGAACAATTTGCTTTGTTCCCAGGGATAAGGCTTTTAATAGAATATCTTCCTTATTCATTAGGACATGTTTGACATGATACACTATTTCAGTTTTACTAACTTGTCCTGTAACTACATGAGCCAGAAGCCAAAAGCTTCTCCCTGCCCATCCATTACTATTATAATGGAACAGAAGAACCATTTTTTTTAATCTTCTTTACAATTTCACCAATAATTTCTTAAGTATCAACTCCAACAAAATTTCTTTCAATAACAACAGTTCCAAAGTCATTATGGCATTTAAATAACCCCTAAAGAAAACATTTATGTACAGCTGAGTATGTCCTTCAAAAAATTCCCTGAACTTTAGCATGTTATCAGCAGTACAGTCCCCTCCCAAGCTGAATCTCAGTCAGTGGCTACAGGTGGGAAGCAATTTGTTTGGACAGAGGCAGCTACTCCCTGCAGCAGCAGGCTGCCCAGCTCTGCTGTATGCACTGCTCTTTATTTCCACTTCCAACCACCTTCTAGAGACAGGAACTTTTGTTTTTATGCCACTCTCAAGAAAACATGGCATCCCTTTCAAAACTCTAGGTAATATATCAGATCAACATAATTACTTGCAGATTATTTCTGATCTGTTGGCCATACAAACACTACTGACTTTTGGAAATGCTACAACATTTTAAATGTTTTCTACCTTGCAGACATAGTCATTAATTGATTTTTTTTCCCCAGTTATTTATTTTATGGTCTCTACAGTGAGCTTCCAAAAAATGCATTTTAAGTAGATCTGTGCCTTATACAACATGTACATAATAGAATCAAAAAAACCCAAACAATTGTCTTAATGTTTCCATCTTCTTTCCCTGCTATGTGTTATACCATGCCTAATTTTCCTCCAGCCTTGCATTTCTTTGGATTAAAACTCTAATAGAAGAAAGTGAACATCCCTCATTTCATTTGTGGATTCTTCTCAAATTTATAGAACCATCAGCCTTTTCTCCAGCACAATCTTCTATTCACAACAGATGCTGCTCATGTAAACTGCTGCAGCAATCACTTAAGAATGCTGTGGAAGTTGTCAATTCAAGTGTGGATTACTAAATGCAAGATCATTATTGCATTTAGACTGATGCAAAATGATTCTCTGCAATGTGTTGAATCTTAGCTAATTTTAGATATTTATTGAAATACCGTAATCAACTTCATATAAGTGTGACTGTACTTATTCAAGATATGATTGAATTTAAGTAGCTACAAGTGGTCACCTCTATATTTCAAAATGTGCTACCTGACAAAATTTAGAACAATTGACTGCAACTTTTCAGCATGCCTTTCTTCACATTTGAGTATCCTGCTTTATTGCTGTACCACCTTCTATGCAGCTACATTTTTGAAACTTCACACAAAGCTTTGAATGCTACGTTGCATGTTAATTTGGGAAACTGGACACTTCAAAGAAAGCTACATGGATTCTTATGTGAAGCTCTCAGTTTTAGAGCACCTATGGTTTAAAAGCTTCTCTATCTGTTATACCAAAGTACAGTACAGTAAAACAATTAAGCTTGTTTAATTAAAAACTCTAAAAATTAAAAAGTAAAGCAATTATACAGCAGCTCTCAACTTCATGAACTATAAATCATAGGATCATGGCTGAAACTTTTATTTTTTGCACTATTATTTCAATTTTTCCAATTACATTGCAGTAATTTCCTATGTATCATCTCTTTTGTGAATGCTTTCAGTAATCATTCCCTTCAAAAAAGGCAATTTATAAACTGCAATGTCCCCATACTTGAAAGTGTTTGCTTACTAGCATTTATAATGATGACTATAAGAAGAGAAAACAAAAAGAAACAAGGATTTTTTAGGCATGAAAGGTCTTAAACTTTAAGGTTTAAATTCTATGAAGTATTTTTATACTGTCACAGTAACCATCAAAATCCAGTCTATTAGAAACAGAGCGCTAAGGAACATAGGCAGACAGTGTTTTTAAAGACAATCTTTAAACAAAATAATTACACTTATGAGGGGTGAGGGGAAGAATAAAAATCACACTATTACGCTGCAAGCAGTGCTTCCTTAAAACAGTCATTAAGAAATAATCTTTGCCAGCCAAATGAAATTCCAACACATATTATGCAGATCTTTAAATACAGAGCTTTCCTAAGCTAATTTGGTAGAGGAAGACTGGCAGGAAATGAATTAAAATCAGCACAGCTTTATGTTTTACATAATGAAACACAACTTACATCCTTGTTCTATTGTAATTACCCTAGAATCAACAATATACCAAAAAGACATCACATGACTGAGGATCTCTCTCACTGTCAACTCTCACTGCACTATCTTTAGTCTAGCTGGAATTATGGCCAAAGATTCTCCCCAATGAAAACACATTTGTGACAACCATGGCATGGCATTGGAAATGCAGCTGGAAGAATGCCATCTGCATCTTTCTAAGTCCTCAAAAGCTGCAGAAGAAAAAGCTTCAATTCTTACACTCTGGGAAGTCAACTGGATATGATTCACTAATTATGCTCAAGACATCCCTGCTTGCTTTTCCCTCTCCTCTTCCTGTGTCTCAAAACCTGCACAGCTTAGACTTCTAAGAAAATTCCTTAGCTGAGAGAAACCTGAAAAGTCTTTAGATCAGAGCCTAGACAAGAAAAAGTTACAGACAGGTTTGTTAGGAGCACTAGGATTCAAAAAGGAGAACATGGAAAGGCACAAAACAGTGAACAGGACAACTCAACACCATCAAGGGTCTGTGACAAGTAGTGGCAGTCTCCTTTCTCCTAGCTGACTGACACCTGGCTAGCCAGCAGATTTTGTTCAGGTGTCATCTCAGAAGCAATGAGCGTCCTAGCAGACTTAAAATCCCATTTATCCTTTGTGCGCATGAAGCTTGCAGTCAAATCTTTGCACTCTACAACGTGTGTCAATAAAGGGCCCCTGAGGTGGATGGCAAGAACACACACAATGTGTTATCTGCAGTCTGTACCTCATGCTCATATGTCAATTTTCCTTAAGAGCATTAGGCAAGGAACCAGAATCTTTAGTACTGTGGTACTCCAGAGTATCAACTTAAATCTATTCAAAATGCTAATGATGTAAGCAATACAGAGTATCAGGATCCATTTCATCCTGAAAACTGTTACAAACCATGGGGATGCTCCCAAAGAAAGCAAGTCTTTACCTCCACTGATATTTAGAATTCACCACTGAACTGAAGGAAAACAAAACCAAAAATATTCTGAACAGCTACATTTAGAGAACTATGAGCCCAGACAGGTACCTTACTAACCAAACACTAAACTCTGAAAGATTTACGTTCCAATTCATCCCACCTACTATCATCACCTCAGTGGCAGATAAAGACTGACAAAGTAGGCAATCAGTAGAAAGAAAAACAATTTGGGTGAATAACAGCTGTTTAAAGAAGAACTAAACACGAAGCTTAACAGAGGCTGCTGAAGATGTTAGAAGATAAATATATCTTTAAAAAGTCAGATCCTGAAGTCAAGCAAAATCAGTGGATCTTTTCCCCTCAGAATCCACAGTGTAAGGTTTATGCAGGATTTAAACACTGGGTGGCAGAAAAGGCCACTGTGTCAGCATCCAAACACAGGTGGATGTTTCAGATGCAAGAGAGCACCTGAGATACCTGCCCGAGGCTGGACCACAGGACAAGGAGAACAAAGCTTCAGGTGACCCACCCCACTCTGGAGGGGCAGGCTGGGGAAGAGGCCACCTACACCAGAACAAAGACACAAGCTTCAACACCTGGCAGCTGCCCTGTTTCTGCAGCACTGACACCAAGGTTAAAAGCAGTTTCTGAGCTATGGCAGTTTCTAACAAACATTAAGAAAAAATGATTTTAAAAAAAGAGAAAAAAAAAGTAAACAGTACTGAGCTGTAATCAGCTGTTCCACCAGCAGTTCAGAAAACTGAGCTGGAGAGAACATCTGGACTGGCAGCAGGGGATTCACATGTCATCTGTTGCCCTGATGTAAAACTGTGGCTCATGGGAAAAAGTGTTTACTATATACACTAAACCCTACCTGTAGCATTTCAAAGCACATTTGGCATGGATGTCACTTGAAACTTCATAAAGCTGATGAACAAAAAACTTAATAGATTTCTTCTATTACAGGGCTTAGTTATGATTTTTAACTCCAAAAATATGGACACAACATCTTGTCTTAAAAAAACTCTTGAAAACTGTCCTCAAAAAAGGCCCAAAGGAGATGCTGTGACATCTGCTGCCCCCAAATCTTCGCAACCAATATAATCTCTTACTGATCATACTGCTGCATTCAAGAAAGCTGGGCTAATTAAAATTAAAACTGTGCTGTAAATCAATCACAGTTTTGCACCAAATTTATCTCCTAGACTGTGAAATAACTTAAAATTTTGCTTAAGTGCTCAGGTGAAAAGTGTCATAGTATTAAAAAACCAAAACAAATCAAATTAATCACTCCCCCCCCAGAAAAAAAAACACCTCCCAACAAACAAACAAAAAAAACACCATAAAAAAAAAAAAACTTTAGGCAACACACGATTTCTGAATTTTAATTCTACCATTATTCCTAAAGGCTCACAGAAAAACATCAGTATACCTACTGACAATCAGAATTGGCTTAAGACAGAATAGAATCCAACAAAATCTAATGAAAAGACAGGGAAAGCCTTAAAAGTCAAAACAGGGCTCTCAGACCTCAACAAGTCTAGAAGGGCAACATCATTTACACATTCTATTCATGTAGTGCTGTGGGAAAAATCTTTACTAGGTAATATCTTGTTCTCAATTATTTTTAAATTGTTTTGCCTGATTATTATTTTAGACACATTTGCTATTTGGAGAATTGAATTTAAATTAAAACACAATCAACCACTCTAGTTGTGATCCCACCTGGTCTCCAGGGTGTACAGCATCATTTCTAATGAATCTGGCAGCTGAATAACCTTTGAATATCATTTCAGGAGGAAAAAAAAATATACTTTGCTTGTGCAAAATTAATTACCAGTAGAATCCTTACTTAAGATGGGAGGGTGTTTACATGCATTTCAAGAGAGCTACCTTTAACAGGAACACAACAGAGACCTTTAATTTCCTCCAAAATTAACTGTAGAATGCCAACTAGAGTACCAGCCCAGAGCTTCTGGCACCCCTTTTACACTAAAGCATTTCCCTGACATGAATTCAGGGCTAGAAAAGTCACAACTATTAACAGAAACCATAGCAAATTATATAAAAGTTTGTTTTTCAACAGAAAATGTTAAAATCAACTGCAATTCTCACTGAAGCTTTATGATTCTGGTTTTTGGGTTGTTTGCTGATGGAAACAGGATGGACTAAGATATAGAAAGGATGGAGATGATGGAGAGAAAGAATCAACAAATTAGAACATTTGAGGAAAAAAATGCCTAGGATCTCAATTTCAGAAAAACTCAAGAATGTGCAAGAGTTATGAAAATTATTAAAGTAAAATTTTCTTTTTGGTTGATTTTTAAAGCACTGTTTATATTCTTTTATTGAAAATAGGTAAGCAAAAAGTATGCTATTGGCCAACTATTTTATCTGCAATTTCTCATATCGATGAAATTGAGTTGTTATTCTCCTGTGAAAACACCATGAAGAGCATAATTTTAAAATGTTGTTAACAGTTTACAGAAAAGCTCCTGCTTCATACAACACTAGTATAAATATGGATACAAATATTAAAACCCTAAAATATGCCTTTTTCTTTTTAAGTAGCACTGTGGTGCAAATATGCAGTACCCAGGCTGTCTGTTGAACAGGTTTACTGTTGCTTTTCTTGTAGCTACTCTCTACTTACATGAATTCTACTAAAAAATAGTATTTAAATACACAAGGGATATAATCCTTTTTTATTTTTTAGCATGGATATGGATCTTTTGCCACATTCTGTTACAAGAAATATTCACAGTCCCCTTCACAGACAACTGAATAATCTTGCAAATGCTGTGAGATAAACTTACTTACATCTTGGCTTTCAAAGAAAATGTAGACAGACTAAACTGATAAAGCAACTGTTCCTTAATCTCCTTCACGGTAGAGAATTAGTTTCTCTCAATTCCAAAGTGAATTGGGCATTCTTTGCATTTGATGTTTAAGTACCTGTAGATTTAATAGCTCTTCCCACTACAGAAGGAAAGGGATTTAGTACAAGCTCTGTGCAGGATAGAAGGCTGTGCTAGCTGAAGAAATTTCACTCAGCAAGCAAGCTTTTCTGTAGACCATTCAACAGACTATGTTTGCTGTCATTTATTTTGAGCAAACTTTCAACATCTGCCAGCAACTTGAGTCTCTCTCACAGATTTTTATGCTTGCCTCATCCAGACTAGAGCTGCTCATCCACTGGTATGGAAATTAGCAGAGTGCCAGTACAGACTAAACTGGCAAGGGGGAAGCCAAACCCTACATTTTCAATGAAATGCCAGTTTGGTTCTTCCACAGTTTTGCTTGGAACCTGCACACACAAAGACCAGGGGAAAAAATGCAAGCTATTTTTTAATCAGTTCTGTGAAACTTACAATGACCATGAGGGTTATAACTTTTCAGCCTTAAAACTTGACTATAAATACAGAGAGAATACTTACTGTCCCAGGTATGAGGATGAAAGAATCCCTTAATGACTAGAAAAGTTCACAGTACCCTATGGTTGAAGGGGAAGAGTTTCCACAACCATTTGAAAAGAGAACTCCAGATCTGCTGTTGCATATAATGAGAGGGTACGGGATGGGAAATGACCTCCAAGGGACCCACAGTCATCCAGTGTAGAGCTTCAGTTTCTCTGGTCTTTGCTATTCTCTAATCTCATCTCTCCCCCTCACAGCTCTTTCCACTTCCCATTTCTGCATTCAGTGCTGCACCTCTTCCAAAGCCAAAGCATGAAGAGAAATTCCACAGGTACATATCACTGGCCCAACCAAGCCATGGAGGCTGTTCTTCACTTCTGAAGAAATATTTAACATTGACAAGCGCAACCTATAGAGGAGCTGGTTCTTTTCTCATTTAAAAATACCCCCAAACACCCAATACCAGCACCACTTTCTCTTCCAGCAGGAAAAACCAGAACAGAGGAAGGATCATAACACATTTCATTGTCTCACTAGAGACACTGGTACTCACACACTTGCTGGTTACTTATAAGCATCAAATGAAATAAAATGTGTAATACTATCATATTGATACTAAAGCTTGAAGATTATTTGAAATACAACTGATTTGAGTATGAATTTAAAGCTTAATAGGAAGGACTAAAATGCATTTCTTATAATTATTAAATCACAATTAATAATTAAATCACAATAAATCACATCAGAAACTCCCCCTGAAATGACCCATTAAATTATCCTAAATAACAAGTCCCAAATAAAGAACAGTTCCTCCCACTAAGTATTGAAGTGCACCAGTCAGTTTTCACACTGGTCACTTGGTTTATTTGACACTGAGTTCCGTTAAACAATTGGCCTATGCTATGTGTAACATGACTTCTGTGCAATCATATCCATCCAGTCCATGGCAATTCACTGCAAGCAAGGGAGAAAAATAGGAAAAACAGGAAACTGAACCTGCAGAACAAAAACCTTAATAACTAAGAGGAGGTTAATATGAGACTAGAACTCTACAGTTGCTCTGTGATGAGCCACCACAGGAACATTCAAATGTAACCTTGACAGGGTTAAAACAGGACATAGTAATTGATAAGGTCACACTAGATTATGCATCTCAAGGGGGAAAATAAGAGGATTTATCCTGGAATACGTGATAATTCTATTCAGAATTTTATTAAGACATGCCTTAAGGAGATTGTGAAGTTACACAAAACTTACAGTGGAATGTTTAGAGAAACAAAGGAAAGGAAAGGGAAGAAACGGGTGGTTCAGGGATGAACAAACAGAAAAAAATGCGAGAAGGACACTGAAATAAGTTGGCTGCTTGTGCCTGTTTCTCCATTTAAACCACTGAAATCTTCAGCATACAAGATCAATCTCCTTGCCCCCAACACCTCAGAGAATACAGAGTAAACAATATTAAGTACTAATAATCATGTGGCATTAATACATGTTTTGACACACACTATATTTATACTGGTTAATTAAGCTTGCCCAAACTGGGGTCTCTAGAAATGTCTACTGAAAATGACCCCTTCTTTGTATTAATTGTTGATTGACCTCCAGAAGCTCTTTGAAATTGAGCTAGCTGTCCTGGGGGAAATCTTTTCCTACATTTCAACAATCTGACAGTATGTCGATAAATTTACAGAGCTTACAACTTTTCATCAGCTTTTCCTACTATTTTATTTTTACATACAAACATCATCTGTTATATATATGCAACATATTATATATAGCAAAAAATATTAATATGCATAACACGCATAAAATACACCATTTAAATATCTATTATAAATATAATACATATGAAATTGAATATAATAGATATTGAAATTGATATTTTATTTTCAAATAAAAATAACTACACCATTATATAATACATGCAATGCACATGGTATATAACACACACATAGGTAGTCACAGATGACAGTAAAGTAATGAAACTGAAATACTATCATTTAGTGTTAGATTTTAAGGATTTAGGCAAGTAGAGGAATTCAACTCCACACACTGCAATTGTTAAACAATCCAAATGACTTTACCAGCTTGGTGAGGAGTGTAGTTTTAACAGAATTGCTACGAAATAATAACCACTAGCACAGCTGAAGTGATGCTTTATACTCACTTTGCATAGTCAAAGAGCCTGCTGTCCCAGAGCTGGTGATTGCCTCTATATCCAGAATGGAAGAAACAAGAATCTGTACCATCAAACTGGTTGAGACCATCTTCTGAGTTTTTTGAGGCGTGGCTGTGCACCACATCCAGCAGGACTGTGATGCCCATGGAGTGAGCAACGTCAATCATTTCCTTTAGGTCGTCAGGAGTTCCGTATCGGCTGTGAAAACACAACGTGGCACCATCAGGACTCACGCTGGCAATGCTCAACATTCATCATGGAAACTACATCAAAGTCAGCAGTTCTTCACCACCTACTCTACAGATGTACACTGGTTATTTTTCAGCCTCTTAAGCAGTAGCTATTGCTTACAAATATTTGAAACCATTTTTCCGTCATCCACACAATGTTTTGAAAAATTGATTGTTTCATTCTTCTCTTTTTAATAATATATCAAATTCAGTATAAAGATAACAGATAGAATTTAAAGCTGCTATTTAATACTGAACGCTTCCTTAGCTCATAAGGGACAGAAATATATTCATATTGCTGGAATAAAGTAACACAATGATTACAACAGCAAATGTACATCCACAAAGTCCACAAAACACACTATCTGCTATTTTCCTGCTTAGTTATCTGGTTTAGGGACTACATAATTTTCTCATTTTTTAAAAACATTTTTGTCTCCTGTGCCTGACACACCTTTTTTCAGCTAATTAAGCCAGTTAAAAACTGCTTATCTAAATTTAGCCTGGTTGCCATTTTATCTGCTCTAAGAATAAAAAAAAATTAAAAAAAAAAGACTTACACATTTATCATAATTTTCCTAACAACCTGAATTCATTTCTCACGTAATTTCACCCTATACCTCAAGTCTAAGTAGAGTCTGTTACAAGCCTGAAAGGGAAAGGGTTCCCACAGAACACACAGACTCACGATTTTAATCAAGTTCATTATGAACAGTGTATAGTCCTATTTGTTACCACCAAGAATTCTACAACCCCAAACCCATGCATAAAGGCTGCTGAAGGTGGATTACTCAGAATATGCTATGGTAGCTGAAGTTACTTATAAGCTTCTTGTCTGTATCCAATCCAAAGTGTTTCACAGAGCAGCTGATCACTGTGCCAAATTGATTTCAGATTTAAGAGGAAAGTAGAGCAAGTACATAAGCCATTTCCTCCAATTATACACTTTCTTGCAAACACACACCTGCATGCAATACTGATTTCAATGGATGGGAAGGAAGGGAAAAGAACAGAGAAGATGCTGGAACACTTAAACTTACCTTGATGCTGCAAAGAAACTTGTGACCTGATAACCAAAACTGGCATAGTATGCATGTTCCATAATGGCCATCAGCTGGACACAGTTATAACCTATAATAAAAACAAATATAACAAACAAATGCCTTAAGGATAGTAAAAGGAGTATTCAATACCTGTAACATATCCATTCCAGTCTTCTCTCATTTTAGCTGCTTCTGACCCTAATGGTTTACACCTAAAGATTCAGTAACTTTCACAATGCAATTCTAACTAATAGTTTATACAAATGCGATCTCCATGGCAAATGAAACAGTCAATTTGTCAAGTGATCCACACATATTGAATCTCCCAGATGCAGACAGAAATAAGTGTAATCCTTAATTAACCTCAGAATATTAGTTATCCCAACCTGCATGTCCTGAACTGCTTCAACTTTTGACACTTGCAGTCAGGGTTAGCCACTGGCTACATATACTATGACAAAATCACAGGATAGTTTAAGTTGGAAGGGAACTTAAAAACCCTCTAGTTCCCACTCCTCTGCCATGGGCAGGAACACCTTCCACTAGACCAGATTGCTCAACACCCCTTCCAGGGATGGGGCATCCATAACTTCTCTGAGTAACCTATTCCAGTGTCTCACCAACCTCACAGTAAAGAATTTCTTCCTAATGTACAACCTAAATACACCCTGCTTCAATATGAGGTGTCCACTTGGATATCAAGCCACTGAAACTCTGAGTGTGACCATCCTTCTAATTCCTTATCCACCAAGTGGCCCAGCTGTCAGAGCCACATCTCTCCAGCTTAGACACAACACTATTAACTTCATGACATATGAAACCTTCTTTTGCATTCAGCAAAAGCACCTTTTTCCAGCTTTAATAGTTATTTCTTCCCTCTACAAGAGTCTTCCAAAAAGAAAAAAACACAAGTGCAATATGCTTTAATTCCAAGTTCACCCAAGAACCAAAGCAGTCCAGGAGGGCTGGGAGACACACTGTGTTCTATCTCTTAAGATAGTTCAGTGCATTCTTAAGGAAGGGAACTCTAAAAAATCTGGTTTTATCTACAGGTTATTAAGACTCACACCTCCACCACTTCTCTGTTTGAAGAAAATATTTATTTCATTTGTTAGTTTCAACAAGATGCTGTAGGATTTTTTATTCTTCCTTGGTTTTTTATAGCTTTGACATTTAAAACCAGAGCTATTATTAGAAGACATTTGGTGTGAGCTCAGCAATTTGTCAGATTCATTGTTGGTTTATAATTCAGGCTCGTTGTACTTATTTTTATTTACATCATTTTTATAAATAAACAGCAACATTGCATCAAATTAATCTCATTCAATTTGCTTGCTACTTATTTTGCTATTTGTCAAGCACATATTCCTACAAACTACTGATATATTAGAGTTGGCATATAGTAATGTCTTCAAGCTTGTCCTAAAAAATAAAAGACATTCCACAACTGAATCTAACAGACATTAAAATATATCTAAAAAACACTTAATTCTCACAATGTTTACTTAATGTAAACAAGAAGGAAAATTAGTTATAATTTCTATATATCCTGAATTTGATACTACTTTTTATTATTTGGTGTATCAGTCTTTTCATTACATTTCTCCACAAAGAAAAAATTGTAGGACTCCGTAAATCCTTTAACTTTCTGGGACAAGTGAAATTCCTTGGCAATAAGGAGTCACAGATATATAATGTAAAATCCAAAACTGCTTTTTATATAATGTAAAATCCAAAACATCCTCCACATGTGCAAACTCCCTCATCTCACCTGCAAGCACAACTTTACCAAAAGGCAAAAGCCACAACACATTGACTTAACACATAAAGCTACAAGAAGATGTCTTCTTCAGGCACTCTGATAAATAAAACAGTATTTAAACAAATCAAACACAAACACAGCCACCATCCCACAGAGGTTTCAGCAACAGATGTCATGCTTGTTTTACAGCAGTGTAAAATATATATTGCATCACAAGGCAGAAGCTTCTAACATTGTCCATGACAGAAACAGTGCAAAGACACCATGGGAAAAAAATAATTAACGTGAAACTGAGGTGAACAGGTTTGCTGTGTTTCCTGAGATAATGTTACCAGCTCTTTCACACATCCTCTCCAATATACTAGAAGTTCTTTTCCTGAAGAAGGTCTGTCATATTTAAAGTTTCCTTGTTCTGATACTTCTGAGCTACTGTTCAGGGATAAAAAAGTCTAGCATGCCTATTCTGGAAAAACAAAGAATATTCAGGTATTTCTTTTGTCCTTAGAATTAAGCTTTACACTAGTAGAACCAATTAAGTATTTTCTGAAGACTGTCACAAAAACAGGTTCTTTTTCAAGCTGAAAGCAAACCATGCCAAAAGCAAATTAACTTGCAATACTTATCTGGGCTTTAATAATTGTATTTAACTTAAAAATCTGGAATAGACTTTAATTCACATATCCTGTTTCAGTCTTTGTTTGTTCTCCCTAGATTCGACTTGTTTCTAATTTTTGCTCACCTAGGAATCTATTTTTATAGCAGGGAAATTCAAAAAACCTCTAGATACTTGACAGTCATCCTTTCTAACAAGCACAGGCACAAAAGTATTATCTCTGCAAGCATTTCTGGTATTACTTACCAAGATCCTTTATTCTAGGTAGTACATTGTATGTGAAGTTTTTATAAGAAGCTACTTTGCCTTCTGGGGAAGCAATTCCCACATGAGATTCATAGATTCTTAGGCTTTTTAGTCTCTTGGGTGAAGGATTCTTATGCTATAGGAAAAAAAAACAAACAGAGTTGTCATTAGGAACAGCTTAGGAGTGTTGTCATAATCACATGATTTGTAGAAGATGAAAAACAATTTAGGTTTATTTTGTTTTTCCTCTAAGAGCATTCTAAACATTTCAGAAGCAATTGACCATTTCAAACTGTTAAAGCAAATGTCTGTTTGAAAATAACGTCCTTGATGAACAAGAAACTACACACTCATGATTCAACTTTTTTTTTAGATTCTTTTTAAAAGAATATACATTTTAGTGTTCAAACTGTTAGTAGTCACTCCACTTAATGTCCTTCTGAATCACTATGAAGCTTGTTTGAAAATAGAGAGAGAAAACATCAAGATAGGCTTTCATTTTTGAAGCATACCTGCTTTTTGCAGGTACATGAAATCACTGACTTATCTGAAATTTGTAAAGATATTATTCCTAAAGAATACAGTTCCACAGCACAGAATCACTTATATTGTAAATACTTAAGATTAAAATATAATTTAAAAATTCCAAGTCTGGAGAGAAGTACATAGCATTTCTAGATGGGTGAAAATTATTTGAAGAACACAGAGGCCATTGAAGTTGATATCTATTTGTTAGTTTATTATTCAGGTGAAATTTTGAAAATGTAGAACTTAAGGTTGAGGCTTGTTCCCTGTGATTTATTTCCACTGGACACCTCTACTACTCATAAAAGGACTTCTTTATTTTTTCAGTAAGGCCTTGTCTGCAACCAAAAGTTCAAGCCTCTTTTTCACTCTAGGTCATCCCAATCACTGCATT
>VZSJ01003474.1:0-49232 GCA_013398405.1 Pheucticus melanocephalus | reverse complement strand
CCCAAATTCCTACCCATTCCTTTTCTTGTGGACATTGAGATGTCACAGAGCATCATACACAGAGTAGGCCACTAAATTGATAGACAACACACTTTAACAAGAGTTAATGTACATTATGTTACCTATTTTTAAAGAAAATATTTTCCATGCCAGTAGCCTTTTCTCTCTCAAGCAGTTGCTTCCTAATTTGAAGTGGATGCAAAAATTTAACTCAAGATAGAGGTTACAGCATTTCTGATATAAAAGACTGCATACCATTTTTCAGGGAAAACATGAAAAAGTTTATTATGAAACAACATCAGTCAGCTGGTCTGAAGTTTCCAAATGTTCTCCTAGGGTATTTTTCATATATCAGGCAAAGAGTTCTCTCCCTTACAGTAGTGCATGAGAAGAAAGAGGGCTTTAAATTCAATAATGGGATTTTTCTGATACAAAGAAACCAGGATTTGACTGGAGCGTGGGCACATTATTTTGCAAGTTTCTTCTGACCTCATGGAATATTAACCTAGTGTTGAGGACTGAACATTGCATTTGCAGATGACCAATTCTTAAATCCAGTACTGATAATTCCCTGCTCTCCTCCCTACCAGGACCAGCCATGTTGTCCCAGAATACCTGTCAATCTTACCTAACAGGTGGCAAAAGTTTAAAATACCACATTAATAACTACTTTTATATATTCTACAGGAGGCTGAAAAAGCAGCTCAAAAACATCCATCATTAAAGTCATTTATTTCTGTCAAAGCCATGAATAAAAGCCCTTCATCTCTCAGCTCTTTTAACTAGTTTGCTATTTCCTTTTATTTTCTTCCAAACAGGGAAACAAAGACAACACGATACACCTCTTGAAAACAATATTGAAGTCTTACTATATACGACTGTGGTGGATTCCAGTGAACCCAATCATAATTCACTTTGTCTTCATCACGGACCACATATCTTGCCCAGGGTGAAATACGATAGAGGAGGGCGCCGTTCTGAGCACGAATCACCACCTATAAAATAACACAACATATGCAGGCAGTCACTTATAACTCACAGAACGCCTTCTATGCAAGCCACAGCACAGAATGAAATAGTAGACTACAGAGAAATTTAATTTACAGAACACACAAACACACAATGCAAGTCAAGAGAAGGAAGAATGACCCTGCCCGCAGGGATGATTTGCAAAGGGACAGTAAACCAGACATGTCACACAGGAGTGATGTTCACCAGCAAGAGCTGAAAGGTGAGAATATACATAAGATTTATATAAGTAATGGGACAAAAAGCCTTCCCAAATGGATTTCTGTTAGGTTCCCTAATTACCCCTGTCATTGCTATTTCCTTTCCGTGTTCTGATAAATTTAAATAGACATGCAGTATTATGCCATTAGGATGAGAACCGTGATTTGTTTAACTTGACAAACAAAACAATCTAGCAAGGCAATTTTAATATCATAATTCCATCTTCTTTTCCATGCTCTGAGAGTCCTTAACAATGTCACAAAGCCCAGAACCACAGACAACACAAGAAGCACAGGACAGTTTTTGGGTCAAGGCAAGGAAAAAGTTCCACCTCTCTCACATCCTCCCACCCCATCCCACCTCCCCTCTCCTCAGCACAGAAGGAACAGCACCACTCTGGTTTTGCTTGGCATCTTGGCTGCCACTAAAACAGTAACACAGATGGTTTGCAAATTTAAAACCTAGAAATGTGCAAGTGAATGCACAGAATTCTTAATTTTGCCTTTTTTTAAGAAAGGGATGACTGAGACTTTTCAATTTGGTTGTTGGTTTTATGGGGCTTTTACTTTTTTTGTAAGAAAAATTACAAAATTATAAGAAGCCTCAAATGAAAAGGGATAGGGGATTTTTTCCATTCCTTTCTCATTTTTTTGTTAAAAAAAGTTACTTGTCTTTCCACTCAATTCCTAACAGGTAGTCTAGAAGACAAAATTATCAAAGAATTGCCTTTTGACCTCTGGCAAGTGTCTTTCATCATTTTGATAGATTATTTGTATTCTTAACCCAATCATGGAAGAAGGCAGGATCACAGAATTGTGTTTGGTTGAAAGGGACCTTTCAAAGGTCATCTAGATCAACAAAGAAGAAAATATGTATATGCAGATGGTTAATGAAAGTTGATAGAATAAGGCAAGGAGGAATGATTTCAGTGCCTCAGTACACAGTATTATAACTCCAACAATTTAAAATAGGTTTTATAAAATGGAGTCATTCATATCAAAAACCTCACCAGAAAAAGCTGAGAAAGTTATTGGAAAACACTGTAAAGCTGCATGGAAACTTTCTTCTGTTAGCTGCACTAGCAAAGCAGACCCAAAGAGTATTTCTGCAAATTCTATCAACACTGTGAAGATCCTCCTTGCTGATAGCATTGACAATTTGCAAATTATTCTTTAAATAATAAAAGTTATCTCCTCTCTCTAATATCACACTTCTGATGGTGCTATTGCTTCTTTTATTATTTTGTCCCAATTTACCCATCACAGAAATAAGATGATTACTGCATATAATAACCCACTCATCTTGGCATTCCTTTTTTCTAATATTTTAGAATAATTCATACTAGACAGGCTTATGAAGGGTGGGCACATTTAAGAAATGTGAAGTAATTAATCTACATTCAGAACATTAATTAGCTGTAGTACTGGTTTAATCCAAAAATGATACTGGAGGGGGGAAATGTAAATTTCTTTATTATGCTATATTAATCCAGTCACGTACTGTCTTTAATTAAAGCCATTAAGCAATGAAAAAGTTAGGAGGAAGAAAAAAAGATATCAGAAAACCATTTAAATGGCCAACCATCAGTTATTTCACTTTTTCAACTTACACTTCTACAGTTATACTGCACAACCAATCTCTGTATCCCATCCTTCTGACAAAGTATAAGAACTTCTGTTATTCTGTAGTCGTTTATATTGACCTTATTTTCTCTCATTTTTGAGAAACCAGTGCATTTTTTTCACCATTTATCCACAAGTCATTTTGTTCAAGTGCTAGTTTTGCAATTATTCACAACACCTACAAAGCTAAACTTAAGGGTTACACTTTTCAGGAATTGAAAGACTTACAGGAAATGATATAAGTTTCTATAAACTTTTACAGACAGATTTTTAAAAGATGAAACTAAAACTTCCTAGAAATACATACATTTGTCATATATTATGATAGTAATCATGTAGAGTCATAAACAAGTGGTGGAAATCTACAATTCTGAGGGTTGGCTTTACACACTTGAACAGTCTTAAAATTTTAGTCTGTTCTATTTTAAGACTCACAATCTAAATTTTTGGATTCATTAATTTTAAAACTTTGCTTTCAGTTCTATTATGCAAACATATAAGACAACTCCATGCTCAAAGGTGGGAAGTGACCTTTAAGATCATAGAGTCTAACCCAAGATACTTTTATCCAAAAATAGAAATAATGAAATTTAACCATGCAAATATGAGAAAAAAATCTCAAAAAAGTGGGGAAGCACTTATTTTAAAGAAGTAATCATAAAACTTATCTCTTGCTTTCTTTACAGTATAGGTGGTCTTAAGAAACATTTTTCAAATATATCCAGTCATGGTTATAGATTAATCTCTTCCCTACAGTAGAAACCTCAAGTTTGCTCATTTGTTGCTGTAATTTCTGAGCATCATGGGCTGTGCACAGAGAAAGCAGAGTCAAGAAAAACAATTATTACACCACCAGAGCTGGTAAAGTTGAGTCCTTTCCTTCTCTGGTTTGCAGAAGCATAATCAACACAGTGTCCTTACAGATCTATCAAGTGATCCCTGGCAATTTCAATTCTTTGTAGCTATGCTTGCTTAATACTTTTCTTAATTTTATGTGAAGACCATTTACAGAGTCTCTCCTAGGCTTAATTATCAAGCTCTGTACTCAATCATCTTATTCCTCTCTCCTGATATTGTATAAATTTTATTAATAAAGTTAGAAATAAAAATCCCAAATAATGTTTTCTGAAGTTTCTTGAGACAGACCTCTCACAGCACCATGCTTAGCTGAAGAGTAGCACAGGAACAGGGAAAAACTAACTGGCACCACAAACAAACAGCAGTTCAGCCCAAGACTGACAAAAAAATAACTTTAATGCAAACAATCTGACAGCTTTAATTCCCATATTTGCTTTGCTATTTCTTGAAACAATTACACAAAAGTAAAAAAATAAAATAACTATATAATAATATAAGGAGTAAAATTATAAAGCCCACATAAAACAAAGACATGTGAAAACTTCTGCTCCACTCACCCCAAATTATGACTTGTGGTCCCTTCTCTGCAGTGTCCAGATATAAAAATTTGCTGCTGTGTATACTCTAAATATGCTGTTACAGATTTTACATGCATAAGGAATACTGAATAGAGTCATTACACAGCACTTTTGACAGAGTACCTATAAATCAGTTTAACAGATACTGTACTTTTCCTCCAAATTAGTTTGAAATGAGTAAAGACAAATTCATAAAACTTGCAGCTTAACCAGCTACTACTTAGTTCATCAAGACTTTATAGCTGACTTTACATTTTCTAGTTAACTCAAATAATTGTTCTCTAAAGAACATATATAAAACCATGATGTTCATTAAATTAGGCTTTTTCAAACTGGCCTCGGGATTTACCTAGTTCATTTTCACAAGGCATGTCCCTGATCATTCCTCAATGTATATGAGGAGGCATATCCCACCATTTGATATAAAAACTACAGCACCCATTAAACAAAGCTCTTAAAATGCATAATGCTATAGCATAAAACCCACGCCATGTGAACCAAGCAAACTGACAAAAGCTAGCCGCTCATCACAAGCAACCTCTTTTACAGTTAGTTAGACTTAAGTGAAAGAAAATCCTAGGTAAAAATAATCTCTGTATTTTTGATTCTATTACTACAGAAAGCACTCTAACAAGAGGACAAGTGAGGAGAAAAAAGGAAATCCAAGTTTACACACAAACTAATACATCCTCCCCAAGTCCTTAAAAACCAACAAAAACTGTATAAGAAGAAACCAGTATCTCAAAAGTTACATTTACACTGCCCAAATTTAGATAGAATGAAACAAATACAAAATAACAGATGTAAAGAAGTTGCCACCATCTACATCAACCACCTCTTTGTGTGAAACATGAGACAAAGTAATATATTATCAAATTGTATAGTACATGGACAACATCGTGATTTTTTTATGTGCCTGTGTGCTGAGAGGGAAGCATCTTTAAAAAGCAAGCCTGTTTAGAACTATCAAAAAAGAGGTTTTTTTCCCCATTTCCAGAGTTTCCATGATGGCTTTCCCATTGGAAACTTCTAACACAAGAAAGTAGGAAATTCAAAGTAAGTCAAGCTGAATTTGCTGGCATCAACTTTAAAAATAGCTCATCTAAATAGTTTAGGGTTTTTCCCTACCTCTCCTAGTGGTAAACATCCAAAATCCTTGATGTGACCTTTGAATGTCACATGATTCTGGCTTCCAAGAGAGATATAAATACATGTAAATAAATGATCTCACAAAAATAAGTGTCAGGAAGACAGAATAAAAATGTCCTTCAAAACCTGGCATTAAAAAGTCAATTTGCTCTAAAAATGGACGTGACACAGACACACAATTTATATAAGTACAACTGCAAAACAACAGAAGTGAAGACCTCAACCTACGCTGTACATCTTTCTATGTAAAGGTTAAAAATTAAGGTTTGGCATATTCATTTTCCATTACAGGGATGTTGGGTGTATTTTCAAAGTATGTCTATTTTCAAAGTTTCTGTCTGAAGTGCACAGCATTTTAAAGTTTAGCATCCAAAAAAACTAATAAGTGTTGTGGATTTCACAGGTGAGTACACCCAACACAGAAAAATCCCAACTTTAAACCAGAGTTTTACAGCATCAGTGCTAGTAAGTGATTGATTTTGAAAAACCTTCAGACCTACATAAAAACAAATGTATGGCTGTAGTCAGAGAAAACATAACCAATAAAGGCTGGCTCTGAAGGTATGTAAAAACTGGTGTGCAAAAGTCCATTCCAATTTTCCAAACGCTGGACTGCTGGAAGACAAAGCAGGACCTAAACTTCACAGTAACATTAGTACCAAAGCAACAATGTGTTCCATGTCTGTCCACTAGGAAATTATAGGAAATTCATGGAATGGGGAGTAAGTTGTAAGATAGAATTAAATATAGGGGTTATGAGTCTGTTTGATGAGAATTAAATATAGGGGTTATGAGTCTGTTTGATGATGTTTGGAACTCTCAAAAGCAGTTTATTACAGTTAAGGGGAAGCCATCACTCTGAGGTCAGTCCAGTATCATAAAGAAAACGCAATAACACATAGGAGCAATTCAGCAGCTGAAATGGGTCTCATTTAATGTAATGATGCTGCCAATGCAGGACAAGTGAGATTGAAAGGCCTTGATTTTTCAGGCATTTGAGACTCTTGGGTATCCCATTATTCTGCCTTTCCAAAATAACCCAGGCCTTTTATATCACCCACAGCACATCCAGCAATTCCTTCTGGATGTCTTGGGGCATTTAAAGGAAAACTCTGTGCTTACAATCAGGCAATTTTCAACCTACTGTGACTCAGGGAAATCTGTTGGCTTTTTATGAACAGACACCACACATTTTTTCTTAGACAATCTATAATGATAAAAAGTATGAAAGGTTCACAAAAAAATTACAAGCTTTGTTGCAAATACAAGTTCAGCTAAAAAGTAAATCCATGTGTAAAAATGGAGCTTAATGTGGCTGTGCAATTGTTATGACACACGAACCTCTGCAGTAACAGGACACAAACTACCACATTTAAAATTCATGTAGGTCTATGAATATCCCTTTTTTCTTTGTGTTTACCTGCCTTCATCTTCTCTTCACATTAACTCCATTTGGCTACCCCAATTCCCAGTGTACACAAAGATCTTCAGAACAGTGTGAGAGGATAATTCAAGAGACAGTTGCAGAAGATCAGACAATTTCTCTGCTCAGCAACTACTCCTTTAGCTTTCAGTTCCTGCATCTAATCCATTTAATTTAATTATGATGTGCTTCCATAAGGTGTCTGCCTCTGTTTCCATTAATTAGGAGACAGGCTCAAACATTAGAACTAAAAAGCCATGCTGCCATTCTTTACTTCTCAGATATTTATTTTGATTTAAAAGTATAATCTTCTGGACAAATTCTTTAAAAATATATATCTAAATAATTTAGACACATCTCAGCTTTTTGAGAAATTTGTTATATAGTGCTTTACCATTTATACTCCAGCTGAGGAAATGAAAATAACAAAATGATAACTAAATAACTGATGAATATATGCAAGCCAATAAATTGCTCTGAAACACTGTATTATTACTTCATTACTTTAATAGCTTGAAAACACTTAGAATGATTCTTGGTATATGTGGCTTTTAATACAATGATGAAATTAAATTGGCCATCAAACCAACAATAGCTAATAAAATGAGAGAGTGGACTAGCTTTAATATAAATATGGAAATGGAAGTGACTTGTTATATAAGGGCAATAACCTATTATATCAGTATTTTACAATCTACAGTATTTCATTAGCTTCAGATCTATTAATTTCTGACACAAAATTATCCAAATATAAAAGCCACAGGAATACAGGTGGAAATATCATTTCATCTCAATAACATGATCTGACTTAAAAGAAAGTTAACACAAAACATAAAACATGGGCAGGATAAACTCTTAGACTCCCTAGAAAGTTTGTATTAGATGCTGTGATAACATAACAAGGTTTTTCTACTACATGAAATTTATTAGAAATTTAGCATCAAGGTATCTTCCTCCCTCAGTTTTTCTAAAAGTACATGATAATGGAAGACAACTGTTTGAATACAAAGGGATTTTTTAGCATAATGTGGTCTGTAGAATATAAAAGTTTACATTTTTACTTTTTTGCTGAAGATAAATAGGGTAACCAAGAAAAAGCACCACAAATTTCAAAGAACACAAAAGAATTTGACCCAATATACTTTTGACACTTTGGTGCTATGAGAAAACCTGGTCTTAGATTTTATTTCATAAATGCTGTTCAAAGCCAGGTCTTGCATTCAAGACACTGATACAATCCTGCTATTCTATTTTCTTTAAGTTGTACATCCTTTTCTCAGCATCCTCAAGTTGCTCCAGAAACAGAATCCTAGAGTTGTTTATGTTGGAAAAGACCATGGAGTCCCACAGCTAGCCCAGCACTGTGCTCACCACTAAACCATGTCCCTGAGTGCCATATCCACATGTTTTCTTAAACTTCTGAGAATGGCAACTCCATGACTTCTCTGTTCCAATGCATGACCACTCTTCGCTAATACCCAATCTACACCTCTTCCAGCACAACCGGAGGAAATGCCCTCTTTGTCCTGTCACTTGTTACCTTGGAGAAGAGACCCACTCCCACCATGCTACAATCTATCAGCTGGAAGTAGCTCTCCCTGTACACCCCTGCCTGTCCTACACTCATCCTCAAAAAGAAACAATCCTGACTTTAGCACCTAGGATAGAAAACATGGTTCTGATGATCTTTTGCCAGTGGGCAGTGTAAACTGAGGCCATTTACAACAGCAAATAAAATCACATCACCTCCTCACAAGCACAGAGGAAACCACAGAGCAACTCCTCCCTTTCTACAGACCAGCACTGGTTTGTGAGAGAGAAGCACTGGAATCTAGAGGCAGTACTTCAGTATGTTTGGTTCTTAATGCACAGGACCACAGCAGAACACTTCCTGAAAACACAGTGCAACTTGCTGCAGAGCCCAGGACTGGAATCTAGAGTTTCTTCTCTGAAAGTTCACTTTAAAGCAGCTTTACATAAAAATACAAAAGCCTGATAAAAATCTGGGATCAAACAGCATGGTAAAGAGCATTATTCCATAATTGTCTCACTTTACCTGACAGATTTTTAGAGGCCAGATAATTTTTTCTCTTTAATAGTCTCAGAAATAGAAAGCAAGAAATGAAGAAGCAAACACAGCTTCTGCATTAATGCCTCACTCTTCTTACTCCTGCACAGCCCTGCAATAAGGCTCAGGAGAGGCAGCAAGGAAACAAATTAATCAGAAGCTCTTCAACACTTCAGCTTCCCCAACTTCCCAAATGAACCTTCACCCAAACTGGAGGGGCAAGAAGCATGGAAAATGGGGGAACTTTCCAGAACTCAACTTCCCCTGAAAAACGTTACCATACTCTATTTGTACTGCTCCAAATAACCAAGAAATCGAGTCTATCTGTCAAGGTGCTTGTAGACTGAACTTATTTCCTTACAGTGAATTGATCATAAACCTTGAAATGAAATTTTGGAAAGAATGGACAGCATGTTGCTTCTTCCAGGCTGTTCTCCTTCCTAAATTGCAAATTGGTTACACTGGAAAGACAAAGTAATAGAACACTAGTCACATTATTCCTTCCCCCAAGCTTTTATTTTCCTGATCAATCTATGATTACTACCAAAACTGAGTCAGATGATACAAACCAGTTGTCTGGTTTGCTCTTTTTCTTCCCAACTATTTTCTGAAAAAGAAACCTGCTAAAGGGAAGCATTAATATCAAATATTGAAAAAAAAATTCCTTAATTATCAGACATAACAGTACTTTTTAGGTGGTTTACATATTTAACAAAGTTCTGCAGACAAATCTGTGCCATTCAAAAATCATTGGAGAAATTTATTGGCTTTGTAAATATATCACAACATCAGCTATTGCAATCTAAATTTATGGATATTAAATATTTGTTCACAATTCCCCCTCTTTTCCCCTTCCCTTCCCCCTCAAGAAAAGAAAATAAAGTAAGACTAAAATACAATCAAGATATAAAAGAGGCAAAAGCCTGTATTCTAAGCCAAGTCATGGAGTCATGCCTTGATTTTTCCAAAAGAGGGAGATGCAGCTCCATTTGTGATTTAAGTAGAAATACTTAAATCAATTGCATTGCAGAACTTCTGAACATCTTTAACTAGTTTACTAGATCAGGTAAAAAGGGAAAGCTTTTGTTCTTTTCTTCTACTTTTGTGCTTCTCTTAGAAAACTAGGATAAACTAGTAATAACAAAAAAAAACCAAAAAACATTGCATTATCTATTTGAATAAAAAAGTAATTCAAAAGAAGGAGCCAGTAGCCGAGTATTAAAAAATACCTATGCAGATAAAAATACCATAGGAAAATCAAACTGTCAAAATCCAGGAAACCTTGGGAGAGTTCTTAAAATGAAAGCAACATCACACAGAAACATTCCCAATTGATTTTAATGTTCAAGTGTATAGAAAATACTTCACTTAATCACCCAAGTACATGGATTTATAAATGTTAGCTACACAGGGGCAGAACTATTAGGTATGAGGGACAGCCAGTTTATTTTCACAAAGAGAAAACACACACATCTGTGCTGAGGGAAAGCATTAAAACTTGTCCTTCAGTCTAGAACCCTGATTTTGAAAGCCTTTTAGCAAAAAAAAAATCAAATTAAAACCAGAATCTCTAGAATATACAGTTGAAAAAAAATTATCCATCCCTATTACTTAATCAGAAACAAGTTACTATAAGAACAATGACGAAGCTTAAAGACTATAAAAATTTGCATGCATAGTGCAGAAGCATTCCTGTACGTATTCTGCTAGTCTCAGTTAAGAGGCTTGGGGTACAAGAGCATGGTTTGAAAAGCAACCATAATAATAAAGCACACATTACACATACACTAAGTGTAACTTCTTACAGTTGTTTCAAGGCATGACAAGTAGAAAAGAAGCTGATGAAATATGTAATACAGGCACCCAAGCATTAAGTATTACTTACCCTCAACTACAAAGCATTTGTATCAAGGACAACTGCTGCAGAATGCACCTTGCAATTGGGTGGCTGTGCCACACTGCAGAGAATGTCAGGAGCTTTCCCTAGAAAGTGATCCTATCCTCCAAACAAAAACAATTCCCATGAGAATCACAGCCATGCTTACATATTCTTAATATGGACTCTCAAATTCTGTTTCAAGATCTCTTTAAGATGTCTCCCTTTTTTTCCTTAAGAAACTTTTTTTTAAATAATCACATTTTGCTTAAATGTACACCTAATAGTAATTGAAACAATTAATCTTCTGTATGGATAAACTAAAATATCTTAGAGTATTTTTAAATAGCAAAACGTCCTACCAGAGAATTGCACAAATCTTCAAGTCACAGGAGAATGAAGCCTGACAAAATAACTGAACAAGAATACTCTAAAGAACTGAACTCAGTCTACAACAAAGGCTCCAAAGAACAACAGCCCACTGCATTACAACAGCTCATTGGAGCCACAACCTCTCCTATGAGTCCAGGAGGAGTTGCACATTGTTTACTAAATCCAAACAGGCAATGCTAAGAGACTATTTACCTCCCAATGAGATAAAAACTCCTCCTGCTGGCAAACCTCATCTGTAACCCAAAAAAGTCTACAATAACTTGCTGAAGGGTGATGGCTCACAATCACATGGTGAAACATGAAGGATACTGCTGCAAAAAATAATGTTCTAATTCCTGTCAGCATGACTTATATCCAGAAACGCATATGGTACATTATTTAAGTCCTGTTCAGTAACTTCAAAATCCCAGGAATATAGGTCTGTTTCTTCTTCCACAGAGGGTATGTAACCATGATGCTGCAGAACACTTGTTTCATTCACTGCTCAAATTTGCAAACCTGGTGATTGTGTTTTGGGTTGTTTGGGTTTTTTTTTTCCCCCTTGGTTTTTTTTTTTGGTTTGTTTTTTTTTTTTTTTACATCCTACTATTTAAGAAATGATCTTCAAGTGATGCAGCACTTGGCAGACTGAGCAAGGACATTCCCTCTTCCCCCAAGCTAAGGTAAAAAATAGAATAATTAGAGGTGTTTCTATGTGTACATGTAAGGAAATAGCAAATAATTCTTCAAGAAGGTTTCCACTGAAATCAAGTTTAGCACCTCTGCTCAGGGTACCCAAGACTCCCTTTGTAAAAGCCATCTGACTGCACATAATCTGTCTCATAATGACAACAATCTCCCCAGGAAAGTCTTGGATTTCCCAACATTGGACACTTAAGATCCAGCTAGACAGGGTGCTGGGCCACCATGACCAGGCCATGCTTCTTCCAAGAATGGCTGGACCAGAGGATCCTTGAGGTCCCTTTCAACCAGGTATCCTTATTTACATCTTAGAGCCCTGAAAATCCACCACATCTTGAACACCTCTATCCCTAGAATCCTAGCCACCAGCCTGCCATTATTAATAGATTTCCTGAGATTTCACATTCTCATTATAAACACGTTTTTGACTGCAGACTGCTTGAAGTGCATGAGACCTGAACTCCACACCAGTCTGGTTCTGCTGCTGCACCTCCTGATCAGTGGGGTCAGCTGCAGCACCATCTATTTCATTGGTGACAGTAATTACATTTGATGAATTTTACTAGCAGTGGTTCCCTGACACAGATTAACCTACCTGCTCACCATATTTGATTCTTTTTCAAGGTGTACAAGTTTAACACATGCAGATCTACTAGGAAGTACAGGATAGAGTGGTAAACTGTAAGGATTAAGTTTTAAAACAATTCTTCACAACTAGCTTTCCTCTACCTCAATAATACAAATGTACTTTAGGTACTTTCAATCATGATTAATAAACTGCTAATGCTCTGATTCCATGTAGTCCTTCCCTTTGTACACTTGAGTATTAAAAAGGGTAATACATTTGGACTGGAAACCTATTAAAACCAATCACAGTGAACTTATAAGCATTTTGTACAAACTGATGACAGAACTGTGTTGCCTGCCTTGATCTTGTACCGGCCTTGGCACCTACAACTCCTGTTCAGCAATCACTGAAACCACTCAAACATGCAACACTATCAGTAGAAAAATATTGTATTAACAAGTGCACAAGTTATCGAATCTAATCAACTCATTACAGTACAAGATACTCCCTCAAAAGACTATAAATGTCACCATTTAAATACATAGAATATATATATATACACACACACAGACATGTGAGGAAAAGGATACAGACTTAACAAATAAAGGAATGCAGAGTTTCTTAAAAAGTTTCCACCATTTTCTGAGGTGTTCTTTCCAGGAAAAATACATTAACTACATTTCATGAATATTCAAGTGATATTTAGTTGCATATATAGAGTAGTGCACCTACACAGCACATTGTTAGCTAAAGTGTCAGATGAGTTTATTAGACTAAAAAATTATTGTTCTGGTAATAGTTTCAGAAATCTCATATCTATTGTTATTATTAGAAGGTTGAACAATCACTTCTATTTTAATATATCCTCTCCAGCTCACAAAAAAAAATTAGTGGTTCTGCTATATGGATTCTTTTCCTAGTTAGAACTACCTGCTGCTCTGTAGCATTATCATAATTGCCAATATTTTTCAAGCATTGATCTTGCCATTTTTTTCTTATTTAGCTGTGTGAAAATATTTCAGAATTTGACCATGAATTCAGAAATTATTTTCAACTAGGTTTAAATTCTTAAAGGGTTCAATTTGCCAATTGTTTTCCATTTTCTTTGTTGTTCTTTGGCATTCCAGTAAATAATATTAGGCAAGTTCTGCAGTGCAGATACTAAAATCTCAGTTTTAACCAATACTATCCCTAAACTCTATTGACACTACTTCAAAATTAGGATCTTGCCACCTACAGTGAAAACTTAATTTACAGGTACATTTAAGCATTGGAAAAATCATTTATAAATAAACAGTAAAAGGACAAAGTGTAACAGTGATTAAACCCCTGCATTAATACGACCACACACAATAAGACTTGCTATAAAAATTTATCTATGATAATTTTTTAAAAAAAGCTTGCTGTGTCCTCTAACATTTAATTAAGAATACTAAAAATTAAAGAAACAAAACCAGTCATTTTCTACCACAAAAGGAAAGTACTGGCACCCCAACTGCTACCACTGTAGAATGACAAACATCCTGATGTTTAAGGAAAACATCTTTCAAACTGCCTCATTAGAAATAATGAAACGTAAAAAGGCTTCTTTTATTAAAGGATAACATTTGGCTTTGGGTTTAAATCTGTGCTCACTTGTGACACCTATCAGAAGCTTAAAAGCCAGCACTATCCTACCATAATAGCAACAATATTTGTTCACTTAACTCAGTCTAAGCTCCTAGTTGATTGAGACAAAGAAAAAAAAATACCCTTTTCTAGCAGGTAACCTTATTTTGAAGATGGATGTCAAAATTGACAAGGAAGTCACTCAACTATCATAAGCATCCATCTCTTCACACAGAAAAGTGTCAGAAGATTCACAGCAGGTTTTTTAATTACTCATTTTCTGTAATATTTATATTTACTTATGAGAACACTGCCTGAAGAGCTACAGTAGACAGCCTGCTACTATTTGAAAACAGGCAAACGTTTGACCTCTGCTCCTCATTTATTTCCCCACAAAAATATTTTGTGACCTGATCTAAATTAGTGTCACCGACTACACTCCATCCATTTCCCATTCTGGCTTAGATATTACTTATTTAAAAGAAATGACCTTGTTACCATTTTAGAACTTGGCATTCGCCTGTGTGGAACTGAAGATCAAAACAGAGTAGACAGAAGCTAAAGGACCTTCTGGAGGAGATGTTTCTTCCCCTAACAGATTGATCACCACAATAATGTCTGAAGTTGACTATTTTAACTTAAGTATTCAAGAATCATACTGGTAAAAGGAACTTTTAAAGCTGTGATTCCCTTAGACTTCTTTAGTAAAGAAAAATGGGAAATACTTTCATTACTAGAAAGACGCCTGTTGCCTTTGTCTAGTGCAGACACCAGTGCCTGTGTATTTCAACATTACCTCTGCAATCTACATTGCAATTTCTATCTGCAAACAATCAATTTTCTCAGCTTCTACATGAACAAAAAACAGTAAAACTGTGCTCTAACACACAAAATACAGACATTTATGAACAATCATAAATGTTTGAACCACATAGCTCAAGGAAAACTTGCAGAAAAGCAACAGCTCATTAGCAGAATGGGAGAGGATAAGATCAGCTGTAGCATGAGGATAAGGTACATGCCCACCATGGGAACACCCCAAAAGCTTTTGTGATAAACCATCTCTGAACTACCTTAACCAGAGACATTTTTGTTTTTTCCATCATCTGACTACATCACAAGTATACATTGTGAAGTGCTGGATTCAGTCCTGAAGGCACCATGGAACAAAAACAAAGTGTCATGAAAGGTTATTAGCAAAGCTACAGATGAGGCAGGGAGTAGCTACATATGGATGGAGCCATCAATTATGACTACATACACTCATGAATCAAGTTCCTAAATATTTAGTCCTTTTTTAAGGAATATACTCCACAGAAAATCTGTTTCACATGCAGACAGGCAGTCCTGTCTATTGTACAATAATGTATTGTGAGCGTCAGTGACAGCCACATAACTTTGTCTAAAATTGACCACCGAAAGCACAAGTAAAGTGACAGGGTAGAAAAAGCCTAAAAAAGAAAACTCATATTCTATTGTGCCAGTGGGTATCTTCTGGCTTTTCAGAAAACTCAAGAGCAACTACAGAAGTACAGCAATACATCTTGAAAGTACATCAGTACCAAGTGCAATCCATAGCAATTCAACATACTAAAAAAATTATGCATAATGCAATCTTCGCTTTATGGAGTCTATATTTCAAAGAAAATGCTGAACAGGAAGAAAAAAATATCAAGACCTTACTTCAAAATAAGGAGATATGACCAGTGATTATCTAAGAAAAAAAATCTTACACTGCTCCAAAAGCATTTAAGATTCTACGCTTTTTTTGCTATTGTATTAATAATTATTAATACTCATCATCATTCACACCTCTAATCTTTCCAAAAAGCATAGAATATTCTACAGTAGATGAGTCAAGACTTTTGCAGGTAAAGCAGAGAAGGTAAATTCAGCAACAATCAAAAAATCTAACCTACTTGCGTCTCAAAACCATGGAAAATATTAAATAACCATTTTGCACTCTCATACCTTGCTTCATAATCACTGCGTCTCTGAATTGCAGACAAGTATTTTCTTTCCTGCTCTGTAAAATAAAAACAGCTTTCTCGTCCTTGAATGACTGTTCCTAAACTTCAATTTATCCTTATTTATTACTGGGATTATTTCATAAGCCATAACAAAAAGCATAGAGATAAGCACGCACACTGAAAAAGCATTTCCAGAGCATTTTCACACATATCTTTGTTTTAACAGATTTCTTGTTTGCCTAAACAGATTTTCAGCAGAAAAATAAGGAATTTTTTTTTTCAATATTTTAGTTCTGTTGATGGGGTCTCTGAAAATGCAGTAGTATTACACAAATGCTCCCAGGTTCTTAATTTTTGTAGTCTATAGGTAATTTCAGTACATTTCTTTCCTTTACTACTTATTACTGCCTTCTATTAGCACCCAGTATCTCTGAAACTCAAGCTCTGAGTGCAACAAAGCACATCTCTGATTTAAATCAATATTCATCTAGAAATCACCAACTCTGCTCTGAGTTAGTTGTCATTAGGTGTATTTGCACTAAGCATACAACTGTGGCATTTGACAGCTCAAAGAAAGCTTTCAGTAACTTCTGGAAGAAACTATTTCAAGCTTATAGATGTCCATGAAATACAATTGTGTTCAGTTTCATTTAAGCCTTCCACCCAATACTCTAAATTCCTAAAGGGTAAGTAGAAGTTTTACAAATCTGCATGTACACTTAAAGCAACAAAAAAAAAAACACCTGAAAAGCCATGGTTAAAAATATTGCAAAAATTACCAAGGTATTGAGATTTTAACAGGATCTTAATAAGAGGCAGTTGCATCAAATACAGAAAGATTTTACCTACACATTCCTTAATTCTTCTTTTTCAGATTATCAACTTGCAAACTGCTTTCCTCTTATGGCATGGTGCAATACCCTACAACTACATTTCAGCCACATATGCCTGTTCCCAAAATCTCTCTTTGTGATGCCTAAAGTTTCACTCCTTTAGGTCACTTTGCTCAATTAGATAAACTGACTCTGCTTCTTAGAACAATCAGAAGATGATCAAGTTAGTTACAAGGAAACAAAATGGACAGTAAATGAGTAAGAAGGGTTACAAGAGTTAGAGCAAGTCTAGAACAAGCACCTTTAGCTTTGACCCATGGGGCACAGGAGATTGGCCATCTTCAGGTGGAATGAACAACTCCCACTTGCCATATTCCAACTTCTTATATGGATGAGAAGATGGATTCCAGCCATCTGCAACATAAGAAATAATACTAAGTGTTCATCTTAAAATGCATCCAGTTACAACTCAAAGGTGTAACTCTGAGTTCCATCTCTCTCAAAATAAACGTCAGTGAGAGCAGACACAGATACTTTTATGCCTGATACTGGACACACATTCAAAAGGGGTAAAATGAAAAGCCACAGTTTTAAGTCATCAGGAAGATTTCTTTGTCATTAAAAAAATTAACTGAAGCAAGCTGAAATCCCATAATTCAAGACTCTTGGTCCTCTTTGATTTACTGAGCACTGGAGATGTGCAAGGATGGTCATTATGGCCTGTCCAACTGAACAGACACCTGCCAAGCGGGTCTGGAGTGTTTGTAAGCACACTCAAGGTTAACTCCTCTGAATGGAGTGAAGATATCACTTCTGCACTGCCACATTTCAGCAATGGAGTCATTTCTAGGCTAGAAGGAAGTAAAAAGATAAGTTTGAAAATTCCTTTTTTCTTTTTGCCTTGAAATGTCTGCTTCACATAGTTCAAGGCATCAGACTCAAGCTAAATAGGAGCCAGTAAACAAAGAAAACTGAATTACAAGACATTAAAGCAACACATGTTAATCTTCCTTCATGCTCATCTATTTGCATGCCATGGCCTCTTGTAATTAAAAACAAAAACAAAAAAGAAACAAAAAAACACACCCAAAACCATAAACAAACAAAAACCCACGCATCATTGAAAGAAGAATAAGCAGCCTTCAGTATAAGAATATTAACACAGAGTTTTATAAAACAACATTGCTACTAATTATATCAGGTTAAAAGCATTTCAATAAAAAAACTGGACAGTTCAAATGAAGCAGGATCATCACTTTTTCCACCATGGAAATCATAGCAGGGGAGGTAGAGAAATGAAGGCCTATGCATCAGTTTACGTATTTTCCTAAACATCAAAAATCACAAATATTATCTGGTATGCAACAAAAGGATAATCCTTTCTGTCAATGTATGGATGTGCTGCATTTCAGAGAAAGACCAGACTGCTTTAAAGTTACTGGTTGCATCTGCACAGCTGTTTAAACCCAAGAACTGCCAATCTTTAGTTAAAGAACATTGAAAGACACAAATTAAACAAGGCCACACAACATGACAAAAATAACCATGCCAGACAGATATTCTGGTACCTACTCTTTTTACAGTGGAGAGTAAAACAGAAATGCAATTAATTCAGTATTCTACTTAGATGGTAGTTTTATCATGTTTAAAGTATTTGGATAGTGGAGCTACATTACATATATTAGCAGAGGGAAAGTATTTACTAAACTATTGCTTAACAGCAGAAGAACTTACATATTAGTAAGAATTAGATGGTTCCTCTCCCTCGGCTTTACACTGAATTTTCAATCAAGAAAAATAATTAAACAAATACTACTACTAGGACCAACATCAAACAACTAACACCTTGGCAATTAAACAATATCCCTTAATACAATGTCTAAATTGAGAACTGTAGTGTTCATACAATAAAATATAGTTGTTTTTTTAAATTTCAGGGTACGATAAAAAAGATGTAGAAAACAGAACTTAAAAGTTGTTGTTTTTTGGGTTTTTTTATTATAAGCAGCTAGACTATCTCAAACATTCCAGGCAAAAATGAGAAAACAGATGTTAAGTTGCAAGAAGTTTGCTTTAAAAACTGGTTAGGATTTATGATAGTCAAGATCCAACTTGGGGGACTTAATCTAAATTCTTTACATCTTCTTCTCCCCCCAGTTATCCCATCATCTTCACAGCTTCTCATGAAACTCCTCCTAAAAGAGCTACATCTCTTGTTTCAAAGCACAAACTGAACCACATATGCCAGGTGATGAATATTGCCCAAAATTAAAAGTTACAGCAAAAAATTCTTAGGCTCAGTTCTTATAAAACTCAGCCAGAGGAACCGCACAGAGTTAATCATGTTCACCAACACCATTGCATTCTTACAATATTAAAAAATATTCTCATGACCTCTACTAAAACCATGTCTTCCTTCCTTCAGAGAGGGAATGGTTACATCTCTCCACCTATTTAAATATTTCTGCTCTCCACAGACAGATTTGATAATCCTGCCAAAGTTGCCTGAACTTTCCCCTTCACCTGCCAGCAATGCCAGATGCTCCTGTTAATCCCCCCTGTTCCCAGCCACAGTCCATGACTGCAAGCCTGTGGCTCATGATTTAAAAATAAATGCAAAGCAATACCCATCTGCCCCAGATGGTCCTACTTAAACTCACTGTTTACTAATTACCCCTGGAGAGGAGCTCACTTAGAACGATAATAACAGAAAACACTGCTTTGTATTAGTGCCAGAGGCATAAAGAACACAGAACACCCTGAAAACTGAATATTCCTTTCAAAGAGAGAGTGGCTCATGCTTATCTCAGTTTTTCTGCTTGGTTTTCTGATTTTTCAGCAAAACTTAGCCCAAAATGCCTGAGGGAAGAAAAGAAAAAAACTCAACTAACCGACAAGTGATTAGTAGAGTATTATGAAGATGAAAAACTAAAAGTCAAAAGAAATATCTTAGTTTGAGAACAGAGACTTCAAAGATTCTGCCAACAACTACAAACAGGAAAAAGCTGAGGAGATTACCAGCAGAAGTTCAAATAATCAGGTATTGAACAGGTATTGGGGAAAAAGACACCATCACAATACTCATAAGCCATAAACAAAGGCAAAAGCTTCTGTACCAAAGTTCAAGCCTCGGTTATTGCTTAATCCAACACAGAAGACATCTTTGATAGCCTGATACTTTTTGTCTCATCTCTGTGATTGCATCTTCCAATCCCAGCCAATTATTAAAACACAACATCCTAACTCAGCAACAGGAGGCACAAGAGACTTCTTGTTTAAAACTACACCCTTAGCATTTCAAAGAATTATGAACTCAGCTTTAATGTAGAACAGAATTCAAATGGGTTCTACCATTTGTAACAAAAAAATCAATTTAAATGCATATTTTCAGCTAAATGACAATTTGAGTGACTTCTTGTTCAATCTCCTGATTTTGTTTTCACATTGACAAGGATGTAGCCATACACCTCTGAGGCTCATGCCTGAACTTGGAGTTTCACACAAGAAATTAACACTTCTCACAGAGGAAAGTAGTTGTTCTCACGTATTAAATCAAATAATTGACTTTGTCCTATCTAAGAACTGTAGCTGTTTTTTTCCAGAAGCCAAAAAACTTTATAAACTAAAGCTGAATTCTCAAGTGAAATCAAATCTCTTATAGCAATTGTATTTCCACATACTTTCTGATCAATTAAAGACACCTAAAGAGAATAGAGAGTTCAGCAAACACAAAGCATCCTTGAACAAAGTCTATCAGACAAGCAGGAATTCAGACAAGGGAAAGAGCATCAAAATCCCAGTATCCCAACAAGATACCTGTATTCCACTTTATTAGAATATGAAATCAGAAGACAACTAGAGAGATCCTCCAAGAACACTATTCTGTTCTACACAGTGGCCAATCAGGTTTTCTCCTCACATTAATCATTTTTAAAGCAGATTACATTAATGATGATCCTGTGCTTGAGCTGTTGGAAATTGGGCAAATAGCTCAAACGCTGACATTAAAACAAGTGTCATTACTCCTTAGATAGGATTTTTGCCTATATATTAGTGCCACCTTATTATTACTGTCTACTGCTCTCAGTCATCTGCACCCACAGAAATATAACACTGTTTGACTTGACTCATCATTTGATGAGTATTTCTCTATAAAAAATCTTGAAAGGAAGCAGTAAGAAATTCAGTATGATATCATGACACCTAGTACCTAGAATCCATTTCAGTAAAAATCTGGAATTAAAAATCCCCAAAACATTCTGATACATGAAGTTTTTAGTCAGCTGTCAGATACCCGAATTATGAAGTACAGTGCCTTAAGGTACTCTCTTTTCACTCTGAAGGGATCCTGTCAGAGTTTAAATAATAGACAAATATCCTCCCAGAACCAACTACCCTACCCTCCCCTCCACCCTCCAACCACAGTAGAAGCCTTCCCCACCAGTGCAAGGAAAACAAAGCAAAAACCAAACCAGATATTCCAGACTGATTAACATTTTAGATCAATGCTAGTTGGGAAGGAGGGAAGGGAAGACAACTAGAAGAACATGACCCACAAATATCACAATGTATTATAGCAAATGTTGATTTCCAAATTAATATATGCATACTTTTAAGCTTTTAAAAACCAGTAGCTTTCTTTTTAAAATTAAGGAATTGTTTACAGATAACCCATTGAGCCTCTGCATGACCAAACACAAATTCTGTGGGTTACTCTCAAAACTCACAATCACTCACAGTGACTTATTTTGAAATAGTCAATTTTAAAGCAGCAATAAATTGCCAGTAGTCACTGAGTTCCTCAGCAATAGGGCACACAAATGAAATATTCAGTGTTATCACTGAGAGCTTTTGAAGGAGCTATAATGTTGATAGAGCCTCTGTTGCTGGAAATTTAGCTGAGTAATTGTCTCATACACTTGATTTACTGAGATGCTGAAAGTACTAATTGACAAATCTTAATGTTTTTGGATGCTCATTTAATACTTCTTAGATAAAGCTTCATACTAGAACACCAACAGATACAATACTTTTTCTCTCCAATTATGGAGTTTTCAAGAGACATAAAAAGCTCTGAAAGCATTGGGATTTTCTTGAATCCATGTTTCAATTTATGTCTCCAATCCACTTACAGATTTGTGTACTATTACCAGTTTCTAGCTGTTTTTTTCCAAAATGCACAGTGATATTAAGAATTTTTCTATGAATTGGAGCTATCCCATTCATTACAAGTTTCTGAGAATAAGGTATCAAAATCCCATAATTTGGGTTAAAATACCTTAATAGCAAAGCTTTTATTGTCTGTTATAAGGCATAGAAGCCATTCAGAAAAAATTTTACATGTACCAGACTGAGGCTTCACATGTATATAATTACAGAAGTAAATTATTAATGTTTATCTTACACATAATTCTTAACAAAGATATTATCAACTATAAGCTTAATTATAAATTTGGGAAAAAAAGTGCAAGGTCTCTGTACACAACCTATATTGGCCATTTAAATTTTTACTAGTTTTTGATCCTCAAAAACCTTAAGATGAAATAGCAGAGACTAATACTTTGTGTCTTTACATCAAACATTAAGGTATTCTCAGACAATACCATATTATTAAGGAAAACACTGCTATTCATCTTGAAAACAAAAAGCATGAATTGACAGTTTTTTATATTATATACCACCATATTTCAGTTTAAAACCTAAAGGACTTCTGTCATCTAAGTTCAGTGTTTCTTTGTTTAAGATTTCCAACTTCCCCTGACATAGTTATGCTATGGTTCTTTTTATAAAAAAGTCTTATTTAAAAAAAAATTTTATTAAAAGCAATCCCAATATCCAATTTAAACACAATATAATCATAAATTTAGTCTGAGACTTTAACCTGCTTGAAAACTTAAAGAAAGGTTAAAGGGATTCAGTTTTAATTAACCATATCTGTAGCAATCTGACTCTAAATCTTAGGGTTTTGCAATCCAATTTCTCATGAGAATATTATTCAAGAATATATGAATTGAATGACAATCTTCCATGCCTCCAGTCTCTCCAAGTACACTATTGTCTCCTTTGGGAATGAATACTTTACTATAAATGACTGATATATAGAAGAAACACAGTTTTTCCACATTAAAATGAATTTCTTTTAATTTATTTCCTCTTCATATTGCTCTATTCATTAGTGTCTAGATACAACTACTCTAAGATATTAGTCCTAAATTTCTGCTTCATATGATGTATTACATCAAATATTTTAAATGTAGTAGGGTTTAGAAAACTATTCCAGTGTTTAGCTACCCTATTCTGGTATACATATACTTCCTCCTCCAACCTGATAGGATAATTTACAAGCTATAGCCTCTTTTCAAAATATTAAAGATATTATTAAAAACCTGGTTTTAATATTAAAGATATTATTAAAAACCTGTCTTTAATATTAACATCTCTTAAAATACATATTTAAAACAAATGCACTCTGGTCTTTAGCTGAGTTGAGACATTTAACCTTCACCCATCCCATGAAAACCTTAAGCAATGGGTGGGGTTACAGTAGAGGAGAAACAAGGAGGAGAATTTTCTGCATGTTTATACATATAAAATTGACCTATGAAAATAACCTGATCTAGCTGCCTTGCAGTCTATATTGATACCTGAAATCACAATTATCTATCTAGCAGGTGACCTATACATGACTCATTATTCAGTGTTAGAGGACATATCCAATTTCAATATTAAAATAAGAACTACACTAACCTATTTATCAATGTCTATTCCAATAAAATGACAAGCAGCACTTTAAGAAAAAGCTACTTTATCATTCACTATGATAGTCATATCAAACAGGATCATGGTTGAAAACAATGTTGCACAAACTTTTCTGTTCAACTTCTGCATCAAAAAGAGAATTTTTTTTTTAATAAAAACCTTCCTAAAATAAAGAGATTTTCCTTTTGATAGTTTCCTCAGACAGTTGTAAGGGATGGCCAACATTTAACTTTGTGTTTAAGCAGAAGTAGTTAACTGCTTCAAATAACTTTTTTTTATATTGCTTCTTTGCAACATAAATACACTGAACACTCCCTAGATGAGTATTTTTGCAAAATCAAAGTCAGATAAATAAAACTACATGCTTCTGAAATGAACTTAAATGAACAAAATGATTTCACAGGAAGACCCTGTTCAGTACTTTGGCAGACCTGACCAAAGAGAAAGTAGAGGTGAAAATGGAAAAGAAGAACAAAGCTCTCTGAAACCCTAAACAAAAAGGAGAGCAAGTATTGCAGGATCGAAGAGCAATGATAAATGTCATTTTCATCTAAAAGTTTTAGAACATCATTTCAGTGTAGCTAGCCTTCAAATAAGAAGCAGATTTACATTTTTGTTTCAAATGCAAAGGGAATAGTCTTCCTGGTTCTCAGAGGAAGCAATGCAATTCCTCCACGTAATACTGCCACCTTCCCATTCTGCTAACACCTTTCCTTCTTCTGCCCTCACAAACACTGAGTAGCTACTCTTACAGTAATATTTAGTCTGATTTTAGGCTACCATTTTCCAGCAGAACTTTTGTCTAAACTCTCAGGATGAGTGGGAATTCTCAAGGGCCTTGGTCCTTTACAACACTGTTGCTTGATCAGTAAAAAGATGAAGCAAATTATTTCACTGTTATTTTTGCTTCTCTGCAAACAGTTTTATAAAAGTCAAGTTATAAAGCTTTAAAAAACTTCAGGAAGTTTAGATACAACGTCGAGTTGCAGTGTGATCCAGTGTGACAGGAGTCATTGCCTTTGGGGTATTAAAAAAATGTATAACACTGACCATGCAACAGAAACACATCTTCATAAGCTACTGCAACACAGAGGAAAATATTCATTTAAGCCATGACATACACTCTTTTACTATCAGAATTTCACTATTGTGATAAAATTTTATTTAAAGGAAAAGAACATTGCAGAAAAACAATGTGCAGGGGAGAAGAAACTTTCCTAAGAATACTTACTGAAGTCACCTGCAAGAAACACTGCTTCTGCTCCTGGTGCCCACTCTTTGCAGTATATTCCACCATCTGCAAGTTGGTTCACTCCAAAGGTTTTGTAACTTTTGGTAAATTTATCAAGGCCACCTTCACTTTCCTCAATATTCTTCAAGTGGTTATAAAACAGAGAATACCTTGCAATGAAAACAGAGAACATTTGTTAGAAATATTAGCAAGCATCTCTTATATTAACCAGTATAAAAATCAAAAAAAAAAAAAAGAACACTAATATGAGATTCACTGCTCTCTATTGGAATAGGAAAAAAATCTAATACAAACCATGCAATTTTTCCAGGGTTGTTACACAGTCTAAAACTGCAATCTTCGTGTTTGTCAGTGCTTTCTCTACTTTACAGGAACATTTTGCACTTTCAATCTAAAACTACAATTCCTGACTGGCAGCCAAGAAATCCCAGTATTGCTACACAACAGGAGAACTTCACACTCTGAACAGCCTAGCACTTTTCCTTCCATCTTATTAATATCAGACACAAGCCTCCTAGGGAGAGCTGGATAGGCCTGTCACATCTCTCACAGCCAGTTTTAACAGACAGACAATCTCAGGCCATTGAAAAGTTTGCAGTACAGCAAGTCAACATGGACAAACCCATCTGGTCCTTGCAGGAAGGGACTCATTAGGCAACCTCTTTACAGAGACAATCAGCAAGACTTTGCAGTCAGTCCCTGACACTGCAACAATTTGGAAAAAATTGCAGCTTCATAAAAGTAATTATTTGGACCATACCCTACTTACACTAGTAGGAATTTAAATGCCCTAAACCTCTAGCATAAACCTTTGCCTGTAACAGCTTAGCATTTTTTGACATATTTCGCTATGTTTTCTACAAGTAAGTTTCTGGAATTGATGGTGTACAATATAAACAAGATAGTCAACTTTGACCCCTAAATTATGAGCTATTTTGTGCAGAAGCACAGCTAAAAGCTGCAGTTGAGCATTTAATTAATGCTACCTGCACAGTTTTTTTGTTGCTTGTTTTCAGTAAGACACTCCTGAGGTAAATTAGAAATGTGTTTGTTTATTCATAAATGGTAAAGAATCTTCTTGAAGTGTATAAAAACCAGTGAGAACCCCAGCAAAACCGCACTTGTCAGCCTTATTACACTTCCTATGTTTTGCAATAGGAAATAGAAACACTAAACCAGCACTATGGAATAGCACCTTGCTGCTTAAAGAAAAGTCAGTCTGTTTGCAGCATCAGGACTGCAAACTCTGTGATTTGTTGCAAAGTTTTAATTTTTTTGGCCCTTAATTAGTTCAAAGTAGATTAAAATGTCTAATTACTAGTTAAGGTAAACAGCATTACCTGTATTAATTTAGAGTACTATGACTACTATTAAGGTTAATATCCCAGTGTGTTTTTATTATTTTATTATTAAGACTGATGATCATCTTTAAAGGGAGAAAGACTTGAAAACGCCTCCAGGATACACAGTAGCAAATACACTCATAACTATTTTTGCCCATCCACCTGCATTATTCCTTTAAAATTTGCTCATGGGTATAATCCTCAGAAGTGCATTACTAACTACTACTGCTCTGATAATCAATTTCATTTATGTCCTTGAGGGAAAATATTTTGTCAGATTTCCAACTGTAAGTGTATTATATACATATACAAACTCAGTTGCTCGACTTACATTTTAAACAGCTTCAATCATAAAGATTTATATAAACCTTAAATACAGAAACAGAGCAAGTCACAAATACCCTCAGAATTTCAACATATATCATCTGGTAAATTCAAATTACTCTATTTTTGAAGGGTTCTCCTCAGGGAAAAAAATAAAACAACCACTATAGTTTAGAAATTTAAGTAATTCTTTAAAATATTGTATGATACAAGTATAGTTATATACATATAGATATTTTTTCTGTATATAAATATTTAGTTGGCTAAGGGAAAAACATACATAAGAAGCATATTTGGAGTGTTATCTGCAAATCCCTGTTTGTCTGCCATACATAAGCATTTTCAAAATTGCTGCTTGTCACATGTATTGTTTCCACCCTGTTCCACTGTTTTTACTATAGGTAGCTTCTGTGACTTCAGAGAAGATCTAACTGAAGTAATAAGCTTGACACAGGTAAAATAGAAGAGAGGGTTTTGAAATATGTTATCTAACCAAAACTATTCTATTCCTCCCCATTCTTACCACAAATACATTGTCACAGCTTTAAGAACATGAGTAGTTGGATGCAGTATTTACCATGCTCAGCAGAAAGTAAAAGGAGCAGTAAGCTTCATTTTTAAATATAAGTCAGTCACAAACCCTTGAAAGCTGCAGAAGAAGGAAATGAATCCTTTATTACCAGAGAACAACAACAGGCCATAAAGAAGGACTGAAAATCTCAGTGCAGAAAAGGAAAAGGCTATGATTCGCGTCACATCACCTAGAGGTGCAATACATGCCAGCAGCCTACTCCTCTTCCTCCACATGATCCCTTCCTAGGAATCAAACCCATTCATCTCCTCCAGAAGAAATAAGCATCTAACAAATTCAGGATTTGAATGTGGAATAGATGAAAATGGACTTTCAGAAAGCAATTATGTGATTCTGTATCTTTGGGAAAAAATCAGTAATACAGATATTGTAAACTTGATTCTTGTCATAAAAGCACTAACAACACCCACTACTTCAATTTTTGCCTTTCAGTAAATTCAGAGTTTAAGCAAACCATGACACAAAGACACCATGGCATTCAATGGATGAAATGATCATGAGTATCATGGTGAAAAAAGTCAACTCTTTGCTCACTTAGCAAAGAGTGGTGAGCAACTTTACATGCTCAATAAATTATTTTTGGTGGAAGAGGGAGGGGAGGCAAGAAAGGGAACATATTAGAAGAATTTTTGATCAAGGACGTATAACATTCTTACAATAATGACTTTTAATACAGGACAGACTTGGAACACAGCATCCTGTACATTGAGTAAGAATGCTCCTTCTATTTGTACAGAAGCATGCCGATTTTAATAGACTAAGTTAATTCAGGTATTATTGCTACATAACATTGCAGAAATAAAGATTTTTGCAACAAGTGTTCTCTGCAATTGATTTTAAATTAGAGTCTAGAAAGAATTTATTCTTTTTAACCACATCCTGAGATTATTCAGTAAGGAACTGTAGTTTGCTCAAAGCTCACAAAAAACCTCACCAACTCCTGAAATGGATCAATTACTTTTGCTATGAACTATTCCAAAAACTCATCTCAGACAATGAAATACTTCTGGACACAGAACAACATTACTTGTCACAGAAGGCCTTGTAAAACAGCAGAAAGGCCTTGTAAAGCAGCAACTGTAGCCTGCTGCTCCTCTGAAGGAAAGGACTGAGTTAAGTACATACTCATGTCCAGATTTAGGGAGCTTCCAGGTTTTGCTTTCACAGTATTTCAGCTTCCATTTCTACACTACTAAGGCTTGTTAAACACTTTTTTATCTTCCAAAGTGACATCCCAGGATTACACATAGAACACGACAGGAATTTTTGTTCAACCAATTCTTAATATGCATATTGTTCACTAATAGCATACAAGTCTTAATACCAGAGATGAACACTTGATTAAGACTACATTTAGTGATCTCTTCAACACTGAAAGTTATGTCACGTTCAGCTATGCATATATATACTTATATGACAGACTGAACGCATTTTGTAAGCAAGAATTTCAACATTCTGGACATGGGAAGAGTCAACATTAGCATCTAGAGCCCTAAGTCACAACAAAAGACTGACTTTTGCTTTCATACTTTTCAAGTTCTCAGAGAGTGCAAAGTCTGTTAAGATTTTGTAATTTCTGAGTGTTAATGTTGACACTAGTGAGGATTGCAAGGTAAAAACTGTGCCCAACTATGACTTGAAAAGTACAACCATTACTTTTGGGATAAAATAAACTTAAATTGAGCAACAAGAGGATCCACAGAACTTCTGAACAAAGCATCTGAAGTGACTGTAAAGGAATTGCATGTGAAGTCCTTTACTACAGGTACAGCAACACAAATCTATCAAGGGCAGGAAGCAAAAGGGAGGCTGCTTATGGTGTACTTCTGGATCCTAGAGTTTTTATGATAAGGTAAGGTTTTCAAGTCCCTTATTCATTTATTTAGCCTCTGTTAATAGAACAATGTTTCTTAGAATTAAAATAATGAAATTGTTGTCTTCAGACTTACTGAAAAGATTTCAGTTTTAGCACTAGCCTAAGAACACAGAACACATAGACTGAAACAAAGTACTACTCTGTTACCAAGTGCTTTTACACCAACATTTTTGCCCTCCCCATCATTATTTCAGTGTGAAACACTGGTAATCGTAAACATCACCTGAAACACAGGCACAACAGTCTTTTCCTATTGTTACACTCATAATTTGTAACACAGCATTGCTTTAAATCCCATGCTTTATATGCAGCTTTGTTTGAAGCCTTACAATAGAAGTGTAGGAATTGGCTGACTTTCCATAGAAGCAGAATTAAAACATCAAACATGAATTACTATAATGGCTATCCAGTAAACAAGTATCCTGCCAAAAATAGCCTTCTAAGTGAACACAAAGACAATATTACATCAGCAACTACTTCAAGAATTGACATGTCAGGTGAGCAGTTACTCCTCACACTTCTATCACTGAAACATCCTCAAATATTTTGTCTTATGGATACCTATACAACTAAAATTAATGCAGTAGAAGTAAAGAGTTCTCAGTTTAATGCTAAACTATACAGCCTTATACCAAAAAAACAATGTTCTATTTATTTTTTAACTTTGATATACAAACACCCTGGTTCTGCAGTTCCTATAACCGCTGAGTTAATACAACTACTGAACCCATTAAAAAAGTCTCAGGTATATGTTAAAATTGTTAGCCTCAATATGAAACACAAGAAAAATAAAGCTAAGCTTCTCCTTCCTCCCCAAAGTCGACTGCTTTATTGAAATAAGACTTTTGGCAGATTATTGAACAGTCTGATGGTAAGTCAAAGCACTGAGTTAGAGCTCCACATAAACCTTTCACAACTTTATTCTTCCAAGCAGAAGAGGTACTAACTCCTTCCTGACCACCTCATAAAATAACAAAGAGGTATATTAGTATTTTAAACTTTTAAATTTAACCAGATTAGCTTTAGTTTCTCAGGCATCACAGGAATCTAAACAGAAACTAATATAGCCACAAAGGACATGGCACCATACAAGATACTCTCATTTAAAAAGGCTGGTGCTGAACGCCAAGATGGCTGCAAAACTTCAAGATATTTTCATGCCCATTCTCATGGGTTTTTTTACAAAGCTCTTGTTATTGCAGGTTACAGAACAGTCAGTCATCTTACTGTAAGACCTGTGGCAACAACACTAAAATTAATGATTTTAGCCCCTCTTCTGCTTATGATGCTGGTTTTAGTAGCTATTCATCTTTTAGACTTTTGTCCACATCAGCTTTTTGGTCAGAGTTCATTTCTACAGTAGTGGCCCAGTATTAATGCTAATTTATTCAAAAGATGAAAGCAATAGGAGAAACTTTGATAATGGTATCTGGTAGCCCCATTCTGCAGATACCAAAGGGAACAGGAAATGAAAGAAAATACCAAGTGAGGTACTCTCTGTAACCAAATCTTCCATTTTCCAGCAAGTACAAACATTTAAGTTAATGTCAGTGTCATGGACCATAGTCCATAGCTTTATGGCACTGTTCACAAATTGCCTCTAATATTGCTGCAATCACCTTGAAAATGCAGTTATAAAGACTTTCACTGACACCAAAGCCAGTGCAGAGTCCCTGCTCAAATTAGTGAAGCCCCAGGTCTCATCTTCCCCTTTAGTCTGTAGCCAGTTATTCCCTCAATCTCTCATCATTTAACTGGTTAGAATGCAATGGATTGCAGAAAGACCAAAGTAGGAGAGATAAAGCTCTTCCTTAAGTAAATTGCTGCAGCCTAGCAAATTAAAGGCACCAGACCACTCTGAACTAGAATGATGCAATACAAGCAAATTCCTGCTGGCAGCTTCTTTAATTTCATCTGTCACTAGTGAAAATACACCAAAACAGGAGCCTTGGGTATTACTTCATTCTTTCCTCCACCTCCTGCCATGCACTATTCATTTGGCCATTCAGAATACACAGAGTAACTGGAAAATAGGAAGAAGTAAAGGCACAGTAAATCTTGGGTAGGTATGACTACTTAAGAACAGATTTAATGCATTTTTAACTTTTAACAATTTTATAGTTGTAGTTGATTGACTTGCACTTTCTGCGAGCAAGTCATGTCCCATCCAGGAAAATCTTTTTTAATGTACATTTAAATAGATTAAGGGACATGAAGAACATGCAACTCATGCAGCCTTTGAAGTGTTACAACAATTCTGAGAGAGATGCTTTAGAAGCACAAGATAGCCATGGATGACTATTACAAACATCCAGGAGATGACCACTTAATTTTGCTTTTCTGCAGGTTAAAAGTGAAGTTGTCACATGATTCTGAAATCATGACCTTAAGAAGTTTCCCCATAACTAAATCTGAATTCCCCAAATCTTCTAATTGCTCCTTCCACAAAATTGTTCACTATAAAGCAATTCACCTCTCTCCAACATCAGAAACAATGAAAAACACACTTTTAGCTGAAAACTAAGGCTTCTGCAGGTTGGCCAATGGCATTGAGCTCCTTTCAGGAGTAATAAAATCAATAGTTACCCAAATAAATTGAGGATGTATTTATTCCAATAAGGAACTTAGACAGTTAAACGTTGTAATTCCTACCAAAAATGTGCTTTTTTACTGGCTATTAGAAGATCATCCAGCAGAGATCTCCTAAGAGTGAGCAGGAAATACAAAAGCTTGAAAAATAACTTCTCCAAACTTTCTCTACTTGGCAGATAATTAAAGTCCCAATTCTCTTTGGATGTTTCATGATTTCAGAATCATGAGGTAGGAATTTGTGCATAGAATACTAATATAGTTCACATCTCAAACTAAATGCAACATCAAAAATTAAGAAATATTTACTTGGGATAAATAATACATAATCACTTACTCTGTTGAAAGCCATCAGCACAAGACAAGGCATCTGTTTCAGCATCATCTCCTTGCAAAACAATTTAAAGTAAAATGACATGCAAGTCAAGCCCTAACAAAAAAATCTATGTGGAAGCAAAACAAAAAATGGGCAAAAAATGGGGAACTAGAGAGTTTCTTGACATCCCACCAGCAATTTGTAGCAGAAATGTAAAGAACTGTAAGCTATGAGGTCTAATATGGATAAACAACATTTCATAGTATTTTAGCAAGAAGATTACTTGTTGCTGACCAGGAGCCATCTTCCCTGCTTTAACCATTAAGGTGACTTAGTGGCTTTGGCAGCATTTGACAGCTGTAATGCTTTTGCCATCAGCATCAGAATGAACACACACAATTCTCAACTTGGAACCAAATGCAGGAGAGGTTACTAGATGAACCAAACGCAAACTTAATGCAATCAATTATTAACAACCGCTCCACTGGCTTATCTAAACCAATCCCAATCCTAAAAACAATCCCCCTCCCACTCACCTCCCCCTGGCTAATATTTAGAGGCTCACTTATACACATTCCTGTTCATCTCTCACCCACTTCAGTTTATTAGACACACATGGATGCACCTCACAGGTTAACTGTAACAAATTACTAGTCTTTAGAAGGACCAAGAGGCATTTTCTTTCCATCAGAAGCCCAGCAAACTATTTAGACACATCACCTGCAGGAGAAAAGAAGAAAGAGCTGTGCATGTATCAACACTTCCTACAAGAAAGCCATTTACTTTAACCCTCTAATGGAACAAAAGGTATATAGCAATTTGAGAAAATGAAACAACTAAAGCACACACTCCTCGAGGAAAAAGTAAGGGAAAAAGGAAGAAAAAAAACCCAAACAAAAAACCCCCACAGACAAACCCCCAAACCTTACAATACTAAGCTGGGTTACAACCTTCTGGAATGGCACAGCCATGTATATTCTGTATCTGCCAAAGCACTCAAAACAGCTTCCCCATCATGAGGACACAGTCTAAATAAAACAGCAATTACAAAATAATGAGAGTTCTAGATATTTTTTCTCTGAATGCAAGGAGACAAATCTACCAGCAACATACTTCATTTATTTAGGTCTGGGATTTTTTCATTTCATAGTCATTGTCCCACTATTCCTCTGCTAAGTAGTCTTTATTATGCATGAGTTCTACACTAAAGCCCCTCTTTTAGCTATAATAATTTGCTTCACTGTTGTGATGATATCTGAAGTTGATGGAGTTTCTGGAATTAATGTAACTACAGAGAAACCCCATCACATCTGAGCAGAAAGCTGCAGAAGCACAGCGACAGATTTTCTTGAAATCAGTAGGCTGGGGCTGCGTTAGCTCATGTTTCATATTACACAAGAGAAAATAAACTGAAAGGTCAGTTGAACAGTTACAGCATTGCCCTTTTCCAAGGTAATCAGCAGAGCATGTAGCAGAGACGTGAACACAAGCGTGACTGGAACGACAGTAGCTGATAAAGAGGCTCTTGCTGCCAAACGCAGTGGGACAAGGCGCTGCTCTCTCGCAGCGGCTGTCGAGGAGTGGGGCACACTGCACACCTTACTTCACTAACTCTGATTTACTGCTTTAATTTCAAATTGTGTTCTTGCTAAACATTCAGGTTTCCGTATTGCCGAAACACACTAAAAAAATGTAACACTGAACATTAATCACATTCACAAATAACCTATAGGAACAGTATAATTATTAATTTGTTCGCAATATGAAGACAACTGAGTCAAAAATTCATTTGGTTTACTAATGCCTTTTTATTATAAGTTCACAAATTCTTCTTGTTATTCAGTACTATTTAACCAGAAACCAAAGATTAGATTTTCTCCCCGTGCTAAAAACAGCTTAGTGTTTCTCTTCTAAGCATGTATTTATTAGCAGAACATTCAAAACAGTTTCTACTCATCATATCAATAAATGCTTAAAAGCACCTTAATCTAGAAAGAACTCAGATGTTTTATTTACCAGAATTAATTTTAATGAAGCTGTAAACAACAGAAATAACAGCTTGTCAATTCCCATTTGATTCCACTGCTAGCTATTGCTAACAGATCCCCTTTGTGTTAACAGAAATCATGATCGAGTTTGGGGGAAAGAGGCAAGGATTACCACAGCACTACTACAAAGATGGAATCAAAACAAAGTTGCTGTGCAAGAGACTTCAGGGAAAAAACAGAATTTTTGTAAAAATAATTTGTAATTCTCCTCTTGATAGCCAAGTGTTATTAACTCTTGCAGGACTTCAGTAACCTGGAAGCACCAGATGGCACCATTTCTAAAACATTTATTTGTGCACTGAGAACCAGCTCACACACCTCCTACGGGTTGTAAAAGCCCTGCACAATGACAAAAAAATAGACTTCAATAACCCTTTAATTTTGTTTTAAAGCTGGTTTGTATATTGTGGGTTTGGGTTTTTTATTAGCTTGCCACAGAAGCAAACATATGAAGACACGGGTTTCTTTTCAAACTTGGATTTCAAGTCGGCTGCATCAGTTTCACTTCCATACTGAAAAGCTGGAAGTAACATTAACTGCAATAAATGAAGCTCAACACAAGCCTAAGGACTTACCTTTCTAAATAAACTCAAAAAGAAATTAAAACTGAAAGTTTTATTTGTCTACCAAACAGAAAAAAATCTTTTAAATCAGAAGTAAGAACTCCTGATTTATTTGAAATAAAACACCTGATATTCCTCACTACCTTTGCCACTCATCCCACTTTGGCAGAAACACGATGGAGTAAGAATTGTTATTCCCTGACAGAAAACTGCCCAGCTGCTCTAGCTACTGCTTCATTGCTCATTTACGTGAGTCATATTTCACCTCCCTTAAAAATATGCTCCAGAACTTACAGTCATGATATGGATAAGATCAACAGCTTGTATATTTAAACTATTATACAGGTCACTATTTGAAAGACATGTTAGAAACTTAAATACAAATTCTCATCCTTGATAAATACCAAACAAACACAACCTCCCCTTACTATAGAATTTTTTTTTGTCAAATTTGAAGCAGACTTAAATGGATAGCCATCTTAAAAGACTGCCAAAAAGATGGTTTGAGAAAATATCAGCACCTGGCTTCTTTACTGCCTCTCCAAACTGTTCTCCCTATAACAATTTTTCTTTCCATAAACCTCCAGTATTCCACCTAATTAAATAACCTTTTACATTCTATTAGCTTTAGAATGTGCAAGTACTCATGCATTATCTAAAAGACATGATTTGTTTTCTTTTGTCATGCAGAAACATCTACTCCCAATCCCTCTGTCATGCACACAAATATCCTGCCATAGCAGGTTTCTTCCCGGCCTTTAAGTGTTTGTCATCATCCACTTTTCATTTACCTCTGTAAATGAAACTTCACAGTGCTCCAGAAGAGAAAAGCCTGCATGAGATTTTTACACAGCACCATAGCTAGAAAAACAAGTACTAAACTTGGAATGAGAAGCAAGGACTATTGCTTTTATTAGTGACCACTGTGCCAGCTTTGATCAGCCATCACTGGTTTGATCAGGGAGTGTTGTCTCTGCAGGCTCAGGAGCTGTGGGGGCTGTTCACACAGACCACACATTCAACTCCCCCAGCACGCCCGCTCAGCTTGCTGGGTTCCCTGTAATGCCTGGGAAGAGCAGCCTTTTGAAAAAATCATTTTAAGGGAGAAAAAGTCACCTCTAGTGATTAGGAAATACGATCTGGGATATTTGGGGTGGGGGGGTGAACACCATTATCACACCAGCTCCAGTCACCTCAGCAGAGGTACCACAGCGGCTTCACAGCACAAACTTTTCTAAATTTAATTCTTAACTGCTTTCACTGCAGACAGGACCAACAAGGGAAGCCAAGCACCCAAACATTTATACCGTCCACAATGCCAAGTCTTCATAATTTACTGTCAATGTACTAGAAGTATAATTAGAACTTGTGTACTTGAGAAATGTCTGTAACTAGTCCCAGGCAATCAATTCCCACAGGAGCCAAGCAAGCTAAAAGCAAGTATTATTGTTAAGGGCTGCTAGGAATAGTTTTTGACATCCACAGCCAAGCATTTTCAAGGTGCAGTCTAAACACTGTTTATTCCAGACCTCAGCTAGAATGAATACTGAGGTAAGAAATACTAGCCATTAACAAGTTTGTATTAGCCAAAAACAGCAAACATCAGATGTTCCAAGTTGCTACACTGAAAATTTTAACCTTTATCGAAAACAGGACACTTCAGATTTTACATAGTCTGGCTATTCTTCTGAAACATTAAGGTACCATCTCTCTTTGACATAATCTCTAATCTGACAAAAACTGTATGATTTGCTGCATCACCCAAATATGTTAAACATGTAACTGCAGAAAAAGCACTGCCCAGCAGCTGTTGGATTCATCCCACATAGCCCCTTCCACATGATTTAAGCTCCTAAGTCCACATGGCATAACTTCCAAGAAACCTCCTTTCTCATGAGATTGCAGCTATACTGCATGTTAGGGAGAGCCCAATAATTTTAACATTTACTTTGCAGCCTCCAAGCAAGTGAGTATTTTCTACAATGTGACTTATCTGTCACAACATTAGAAAGCTTATGATTCAAGTTTTGAATTGATTTGACTAAAGAAAATTGCAAACAAAATACAGGGAGAGTATTATCTAGTTCTTCATTACTATGCAACACTCAAATCTCTTAATAACTCAAGGCACATCAAGACAGTGAAGTTTGCAGCAGAATTTTAAATACCTGAAGTGGTGAGGTAACTTGGGACACAGCAATTCCAGCAATTCAAAGCAGAACTACAAAGTTATATTGTCTGGTATTGCCAGGGTTAGTCATCCTGACACACTGCACGTGCAAGCGTACTACTCTTACTGTGAAAACTTCCAGGACCGTGGAATAAACCCTTATCTAATATTAGGAGTTAGGAAATAGAAGATGTAATAGAACACTTGATTTACTGGGTAGACAAAATTATTTTTCTGCAATTTCAAATTCATCTTGTCTGCCTAAGACTTCTAAAACAACTACTTTAGTTAGAGCCATCTTTCATAGAAAATTCTGACATAAGCTTTGTTTATACAAAACCTTTTTTGTAGAGAATTAATATTACTAAGCACTCACTATAGATGGATAAGCTTAAACAGCAAATAGGTTGAGCAACATAGTAATGGACTATATGCTGGACAGAATTTCCCTTTTGAGTAATTTTCCACTCATTATGATATTCTTATGACTACTCAGTATTTTTTTTCTCTTTATAAAGGAACTTAGGTACTTTAAAATACAGCTTTTCAAGCAGGTAATCCAGTGCAAATTGTCTATCTTTAAAGTACAAAATTAAAAAAGCAGTGCACTTCAGTCTTGATTGAAAAATAAAAGTACGTATATGATGATCTGCAAATCTGATTGTTTACATCCCCTCTCCCACCTGAAATTCATACAACAGAACATAAAAATAATATCTCTTTTACTGGAACTAAGCCTAGAAAATACTACCAGCTCCAATTTCCAGCCTGGAGAATTGCCAAAGAAAAACCTACAAACTGAGCCAAGCAGGACAACAGGTTAGTCCCAAAGCTTCAGTCAGCACAGCCTCCTTACTTGAGGTCAACTTGATATGCACCAGCACAAGGGAACAACAAAGCAGAAAAACCATGAGCCAAAACTTCAAGTGTTGAGAGTTTTTTAGGAAATTAGCCTCTTCATTTGTGAGCTATATATGAAGAACGAAGCTGGTAATAATGATACTAATACTTCCAAGGCATCAAGGAAGATAATTAGTATTGTTAGCTATGCAAAGAATTAACGCGGTTCATTTTTATCACCTTTTAGTCTTTGCATCTGAGTATCTTGGCTATTCATTATTCCAGAAATAAATGTAAAACTTTTAAACTGCATACAAGTCTCCCAAAAAGCCATACTAAAACTTTTCCTTCTACTCTTGGAGAGCTTGAACTCACATTCAGCTTTTACAAAGATACACATACATTGCCATTTATACCATAATCACCTATTCTGTCCCTCCCAACACACACAGTTTGTGCACTGCCAGTTAGAAGCCTTTTTCAATTGCCATCTGAAGTGGTACAGGATGAAAGATTTGTGAGTAGAACACATGCAAAAATTGACAGGGGATGCCACCTAGAGAGAAGAAAATAAATATTCTCTTCGGACCAAGGCTCCATTCCTGTAGGTTTCACATGCAAGAACACAAAATCCTGAACATTCCAGTTCCAATTCAACATCGACCCAGTTCTAGGCAGGAGGCTGAGACTCAAACAGCTTTGAGAGGTCCACTTCCACCAGAATTGTTCTCTAATATTTAGTACTTAATATCTACAGTGAAGCTAGACAGTTCTGCTTTAAAAAAAAAAATTTAAAATCATCACAAAGCATGCAAGATATATGAAACCAACAATGGAGATCACAACAGATACTATAAGCACAGCAAATGTCAAAGCATTCTAATATATCTTGGATTACTGGCAATCACATACACCTCCCCTAAGCTCGCATTAATTTTCTTTGTTTGTGTTTATGTATCTATGCACACAAGAATTCCACAAGGCTAAAACACACAAAACCATGGAGAAAACAGCCCAGCTACTACCTCAAAAGCAGTTTAGCATCAGTCTTCCTTTGCAAAGGACAAAACGTACCTTTACATCACCAAGGAGGGAGTCAGACAGTTTAATTCATTACAGTGTGGCTAGAATTAGTGTAATGCCACATTTCATGTAGCCTCTTACACAAAAAAGAGCTGTTAATATGTACGTACCTCCCTTCTTTTTAAATCTGAAGGAAAACTGAGTTGTTATAGTCCATCATTCATATACTCTAAGAAAAATTCATAATTATCCTCATTTTTTTGTTTTTTTGAGCTGAGCATTTAGTGCCTTTAAGAACGTGCACACTAAATTAACTCTTAATTTCTTTTAAATGTTAAGCCACAGAGTGGGTGATGGTGTGACGAAGTTTGCAGACACCTTTGGTCAAAAGCCCTGGTGTGGTGTCCCAGTGCACCACATTACATAATACACTTGCATTTGGTTATGACAAAAAGCTTCCAGCAACACACCAGACAGACAAGAGACTGGCAGAAAGGCCCTTCTTTCTCCCTCACAGTCCTTTAGTACAGGTCAGACAGGCAAACAACTCAGAACCACAGCTTCTCTCCCAAATCCAAATTACAATAACAGCCTACTTAATTATTGATTTCCTATTCAGTTTGTTCTCCCAGAAACAAAAATAAACTTAATACTAAGTTTAACTTGCATCAAGGACAGCTATCCTAGGACCATTCAGTGAACTTCAAACTTTGCTTATTTCTAAAGTCCAGAAAATGCTCACTCCTCAGACAGTTCACAGAGAAATTCAGAAAGTGGAAAAAAAAAAAACACAAACCACAAAACCCTGTTGTCATCTTATTGCAAAAGTTCCATACCTCCTCGGTGATTTCTCATGGGCAGTTCCTCACAGCACCAACTCCCCCCTTCTTCACAGCACAACCAACAAACTCCATCTCTCCTCACCCAGCTAAGCTACTCTTTTGTAGCACTTATCCTTATTGGACACAGCTGTGGTCTGTTAAGGGCAGGACTGTTCCTAATCTTTGGGGATTGGTACAGCTGCAGCTCCTCAGGGGTGAGACTGCCTTCTGCACGAACTTCTTACATTCTATCCCTCCACAAAACCACACTCCCAAAAAGTCACAGAAAACACACACACAGAGGGTCCTCTCCACCAAATCCATTAATAACATACCTTGAACAGAGTTGAGTAGCCAAATAATCCCATTTCATTAATAATTTTGAAGACTAAAGAAAAAATGCTGCCACAATTTTAGTTTGCAGTTGTAATATCCTTTATTTTTGAGCTGTATGATCCCATGCCACGAGCTCCACACAAACAAGATCCTCTACTCCCTCAACCCTGAGGTCACCTCTAAGTGTTCATGAGTTTTCATGAAGAGTTTCAGTAGTATGCAGCATATTCCAATTGAATACAAAATATATGTTATAACAATGATAGAATCAGACAGATTTTGTTTCACAAGTACTTTTATTCTGCATGTTTACAACATAGATACACCACAGACATCACAGGAACAATAATAAAAAAAAAATCTTGTTCTAGGTTATTACCAAGTAATAAGGTATTTGACAATCAAACTTGCATCTTTCCAAAACATATTTCTTTCTTTTGTAATTAATGCTCTGGAGTGAATTCCCTCCACTACCCTGTAAAGTAACAGAACTGCTGTATTTTTTTTTCAAAAGAAAGATTTATATTGTCAGCCTCAGAATCCCAAACTTCTCAAAGACCATGAAGTGCTGGCTTGCACACTCACAATACTTACTCCAGATTGCTCCCTGTGTAAAAATACAATAAAGGCATACAAAGAAATGGTTCTCATGGCAGGCAAAAGCAGGAAAGCTAATTACTGTAAACAGCACAGATGATGTGATGTAAGTATTTTTTTTTAAGATCTGTTTTACAAACAGAGTTTTACAAACTCTGTGTATTTTACTATTTCATAATACTTGAATTCAAGATACCTTTGCAACAATCACAAGCATTGTGCAGTGTCAGTAATGTATGATGATATGAGTTTTGTTTGGCTGCATTTTGGTAGGGTACAACATTTCCCATAATATACAGCATTCCCTGGAGTACTGACACGATTGTATCCAATAAAAATTGCATCATGAATAATGCAGAAGCTATTTCTTTAAGATTTGACAGTTACCTGTATTTCCAAAAATTTAACAAAAAGCACTTAAGTGATTCTATCTGCTAATAAAAATTTCTTAGTGATATCTAACCAAGATATCAGAACACCAAGAATTACTGAAGACTCACACTGAAATATGCCATTATTTCACCTGAAGGTTGATAGCCATCTTGCTCATGTAGACACATGATACAATAATGCAATTTTTTAAGCTCCCTGCATCTGGGCATCTCCCTTGTCAGCTATCACAGCAGAGCACAAAGGAAGAAGCAGGCAGAAGCAATAATCCAGCACAGAAGTTATTGAGATTTCATGTGATCTGCAATTACCATGTCACTGCAATAACCATCATGAAAAGCAACACTACAGGTTGCAATTACAACCTGTTTGCTCCAGTTATCTCATGACCACCCTAACAATTATTTAAAAACCCTAGCCAGAAAACTCCCACACCACACACTTTCTCCTCATAGCTGGAAAACAGAACACAGCAGAGTCTGGACACTTTCTGAAAGAGATGTAACCCAAGCTTTCATGACAACCTTTAAAGTTTGTTTGCAAATCTGCATTTCCTATTTTCTTCTCCTTCTGCTCTCAAGTTTGCCTTGGCTCTCACAAACACTCACATCCTTTAGTTTTATTTTTGTTGAGGCAATGAATGTTTTTAAAAGAAGCAGAGTGAAGTTATTAGAGAAGACAGGAATGCAAATTTATATTACAGCAGCCACTTGGTGTGTGCATGCATTTGAGCGTACAAAATTCCACTGCATTCATCCAGTCCCAAATTTGCTTTGGCTATATTATGAATGGTAGAAACAGCAAAGTACATTAGGATCTTATGGTAGTATGTGCAACAGTATCCTAATATTTTATCTTCATCATGTCACCACCTATTCAGGTTCCCAAGTTAACATGAGTTTTGAAACACTAAACTCGTAATCTGATATCCTACCCTGCAGCTGTAACACACTAGCTTGTTTCCTGGGGATATATACAATTCTAATATTGTTTAATAAATAGCTCTGTCATTTAATTAAGGTCATACATGTAAGATCTATCACTGTAAAACCTCCCCACTTTATTCCACATGACAAAGGAAGCTTTCCTGAGTCCATCTGTAAATACCACAATTTTCTCTTCGCTTCAATTCCCTCGTGGTTTCTTTCATAATTCACAAGTGGATCAGTTGATGAAAGAGTATCAATAGAAACAGCAGGAAAAAAGAAAATCTTAAGCCAAAGCTTTTAGCCTAAGAAATGATGCATTCACTGCCAAAGTACATGCACAACAGCACTGCCAATCTCTGTTTTCTAGATGCCTCTTTGCACCTTACAGGCTATTGGATTTTCACCAGGTAAAAGCTCATACCCCACTGAATTTTGAGGTTTTTACAATGCCTCTTGTCCTCTAAAGGGGAAAGCAAACCACAGCAGGAACATCACCTTGATGAAGCACAGCAAGACCCAGAGAAATCTCAACCAGCACTTTTCAGCTCCTTCCTATCTTCTCCAACAGAGCTGTTCATGCAACCTCAGTCTTGGTCAGCCTATTCAGCACAAAGCTTTAGAAAGCCAGAAAAGTAATTTACAAGCTGCAGGGGATGAATACTTTCTTTACACTGACATTTGAGAATCAAAAACTTCAGCAAAATAGATTCAGAAAGCTAATCTACTACAGATAGTTTTTTTCGTTTGTTTTTTTTTTTTAATATCTACCTTCTAGTTTAAAATAAAAATACCCATACATATGAAAAATTTTATGGGAATACGCCACTGCAAAGTATGAAAGGCATTTAAAAAACAGACACAAATTACTGTTTATGCCTACTTTTCTGTTAAGAGTTTCCTTGCCACAAGAATTATGATCCTTGAATAAAAACAAAAAAAAACTTTATCCTTATTCTTCTTCTATTCATCACTTATGCTTTTGCATGATCAGAAATATCAAAGCTAGGGTTTGGAACCATCAGATCAAAATTGTGTTTCTCTGTGCTAGGAAGAAGTAAGTATCAGCTTCCAACCTCTCCAAAAAGGTGGTAAAAAGTTAATTTAGAAATCTTAAGGTTTTATACCATTCTTTCTCTCATACAGATCTGTCTTATATAGCTCTAAGTAGCAACACTCACTGAAAATACCAGGAGTAATGCTAACAAAAAAAAGAAAAAAACAAAAACAAAAAACCCCAAAAAACCCAAAACAAGCAAACAAAAAAAAAGAGAAAGAAAAAAACAAAAAACCCACACAACTCTTCAATACCAAAACACAGCACAATCTGCTTCTAGTCTTTATTCTCCTGCAAATTTTCCTCAACTAGTCCTCATCACTATAGCAATTAATGGAAAACCAAAAATAAAACATATATCTGTTCAACTCAACAGTATCTATGCACTGTCTGTATTTAACAACATTGCAATAGACATGACTGTAAGCACCATGTTGTCTGACACCTATCATGGAGTAATATTGATAGAATGAATGCCAGAAAAGGTTCCAGAGGCTAAAAGCCTTCTCCCCCTTCTGACAAATCCCTGAATTTCTTACAGCTCCTGGCAGGCAATCCACACAGCCTAGGAAAGAGAACCAAGATAAACTTCACAAACAGAATAAGAGAATAGCACACATAGAAAAAAATATTGACACTCTCAGCACATCTGTTCTTTTGAACAAGCAAAGACTGGACAGACAAACCTTAGTTCAGAAAAAATGACAAAAAATAAATACAAAAAACCACCACAGTTTTACTACTATGACATTGCTTTCCTTCACATGGACTAAACATGGCTTGTATTAGACAAATGTCATGAAGCATTTAATAAAAACCTATCTGTGGAGAAATCTCAGTGGCATTTTTACAGTTATTTAAACAAGCAATTACATACAGGGGCTGCTGACAAGAGTCAACAATACTCAGAGCAGCCTTTGAAACTGATAACCCACAGTAATCAGTGGAGTCAAATACCCGAAGTTCAATCTGTTACCTCTTGGTCAAGTCCACAAGTTACACAAACACGGTGTCAGACCTCCTACTTCAGTCAGTCCCAGCACCATCTAAAGGAATTATGCAAGTGCACCCAGGAGCTGTCTCTGACCCTTCCAACTGTGAAAACTGTTGTTCTAAAACCAGGTTTACATTAGAAATGCTTGCCAATGCATTAGCAAACACTACTGGTGAGCAGTGTCCTTCTGGCTGCAGAAGTCCTTCGTGGGTATGCCATTAGATGAAGGCATTCATCATTCAGTTTTTAACAGGGTTGGACTGGGCACCAGCAATAATTCATATTATGAAAAGCATGTTCTTACACCATAAACTGTGTCAGTGTTGTACACTATATTGGTAATGTCTTTTTGTGGACATTAACTACTTTCTCTGGACTTTCTACTTCAGTAACTCCCTCTTTTGGTGTCCCTGTCAAGGAGTGCAATCATTATCCAACCTCCACCCCAGAACTCACTACCCATTTTTGAGGAAACACTTGAAACTGAGTAACAGTAATGACAGGTACTGTGTTTGCAGCAAACCTTTCTGATCTCCACTGCATAAGGACAAACAAGCTGTTCAGTGAGACACCCAGAGAAGAATCAGATTTGGCATTTCCTGCATCTGTAAGGCTCGAGAGCTGTTTCTGTCAGAAATCATTATGGTCAAAGTGGTCTACAATGACACTTAATGGATATAATTGCCACTTACAGCTACCTCCATTTTAAGCTGGAAATCACTCAAGTCAACCCTGACTGCTGCTGAAAGCTTAGTCTGATGTCTACTCCGATGGCAATACGTTATTTATGATACTAGGGAAGGTCATGCCTTACTTCTTGTTCTGCAACTCAAAGGCCCCCATCTCAGATGAAGTATTTGCTTCTGCTGTAGAAGAAAACCTTCTTATGACATTGTTAATACTACTTACTGCTAAGCAAAAAGCCAAATCGCTTGGCCAAAATAGAGAATGCCTGATTCACACTCAAAGACATCGTTTGTTATCTTGTAACACTCAGGCCATAACTTCATGGTCCAGAAGAGATTCTATTCACAATGCAAAGACACTTTAATCCAGTCATTGTTAGTGTGCGGTAACAACATTCCTGCTTTAGTGGCTGTGCTAAAATAGTTGACATCCAAGCCCTATTTCAAGCCAAATTTAATAAAATTTCAAGTGAGAAGGATCATTAGCTGTATTTACCCACCTAATCTTTATAGTAAAGCTTTTCCTGTCCTTCCGAGATTCACAAGCTGTAGCTGAAATCTCCAAACACAAACTGAGTGTATTAATTTTATTCATTTGGAACCTACAGACACTTTCTACCAATTAAAGGTGTAAAGCACTAAGTTAATTTCTGTACTATGAACACCTTTTCATCCTATTATCAGCTCACAGAAAAAGCAGAGGATATGCTTTTTCTTATGAGGAAAGCAATTTTGGAACAACCAGATTTATAGACTGACCTTCATTGTCATTTAGGAGCCTTATATTTTTATTATCCAATTGAAAAATTTAACAGAAACGGTTTAAGTTCAAGCAATAGATCTATGAAATCTGTTGAAATGCACTGTACTGGGAGCCTTGCAGAAAAGGAACTGGTGACACCTGCTCCGTTTGGAGTTGTTCTTAAGGCTTGAATAGCTCGAAGGTTCACCTGAGTAGCAGTCATTGCCTGAACGTGAGCATTCAGGACCAAGTGAATTTTAAACTAGCTTATGTGCCATCTTCAGTCCTAAAACATGATCACACCTAATCTCTGTAACAAAATACCTTCAAGTCAGAGAAAAGACAGCACCTGCTACAAATCAGCATTTATTGCATGGCAAATTCTGAGGATAAAGGGGGAGAATTTACATGTAAGTAGCAAAGCTAGATGTGCCCACATAGTACATGGCAACATCAAGTCTGGCAGCAAATTTCTCTAACCTCTGCCAGGTCTTGCCTCCTGCAAACTTGAGCTTTTCAACCATCCTCTACCACAGCAACAAGAAAAAAACCATACATTCCATACATTACTTGGTTAGAGACTGACATTATGACCCAAAAAGAGTAAAAACAGGAAACACCATACCAATTACAAGGGTTTTGAATTTTTGAGGAAAGTTCTCCATTTACCTACATACACATCAACTGTGGCATCTAAAACTGAGGGCACAGGAGGGAGACGAAGAGGGAGCCTTCAGCTTTGAAGTGTTTTTAAGTACAGGAATTTACAGTGTTCAAGTGAAGTAGCAAATAATCTGGTATATGAACTCATACACTTACTTATTTTAGGACAAGTAGCAAATAGAAAAAGCTCTTCTGCCCAAAATTTTTGATGAAACAAAGAAAATGCAAAGAAGTTTGGCAAATATCTCTAAATGCTAACACTTCTTATTTATAATTTTTTGTCTGAAAGAACTAATCACTGTAATCACATTCAAATTATACTGCAACAGCAAGCAGATTTTTTTAATAGTAATCTGCTATTTAAAGAAAAAACTGTTACAAGCCTGATTTTTTTTCCTTAAATACTTTCCAATTGTTGTAAACAGGATTAAAACAAAGCAGCAATATTTTGAAAAAAACCTTTCAGATGTTTATAAAATCAGGCATTAAGGAAATCTCATTAGAAATTTTGTAACGAATAAGCCATAGATTAAGTCTATGAATTCTATAAGCCATAGCTAAACTTGCCAGTGAACTGTAGTGGAGGCTGAAATTACACACAGACCAGCTAAAACTCCTTAAAAAAAACTGTGTCTATATATACGTATGCATTACACACAAAGCGCAATTAATAAAGATATTTTCATGGTCTTTAGGGAAAATACATTAAAGGCTGTATAGCAAACGAAAGAAAAACTACCATTCCCACTGAAAATAAGCTTTACATCACTAAAACCTAAGCTACAACTACCTTGAATTTTGCACAGACTAAAGACATCTTTAGGAATCCAATTCCTCCCCATTTTTATCAGCGGAGGTTTGTGTTTGGGAGGTACATGTGGAGGCAGGGCAGGGAAGAAAGAGTTAAAACACAGACCTTTCTGACACTCTTACCAGTACCAAGCTCCTGCCTCAAGTGACCTTTTTAATCCCTTTATCACTTTAGACTTTCCCCCTCACTGCCTGACAAAGCAGGCAGCAACCCCTCCTTGGATTTGCTTTCTCCAAGAAAGAAGAAAAGCTGCTTAGACAATGGACACAGACCCAAGCCTGTAACACAAGTGCTACACTTTGCTGCAGCCTCTCTCCCACCACTTTGGGGCTTGCCAATGAGGAGATTATTTTTCTACTCATGCTACTGCTGTGCAGTAACCCAAAAGCACCTGTTGTAGCTCAAAACAATTGATAACCAGCACCAAGAAAGTAGCCAAGAGCTGAAGAAAAACAGAAGCACAAAGAGCACCCTAACTAAAAAGAACATGGGCAAATTGGTACAGTTACCTAAGCCTCATAAAGGCTGGACCAAAGCAAGAAGACAGAACAGCCACCACATTATTTGCAAGATAAAAGATTTAATGAGATCCTGACAATGATTTTTTTAATGCTTTTTTTCTAAATAACTTCCTCTTTAAGTGACAATAAAAAAATATACAGAAGACATCTGAGCCCTACTGAAAGGGAAATGAAAAATCTTTTCCAACAGACTATGTTTCACTGGGAAAAAACATCACACACGCGTTCAGAGAGGCCACGCCATTGGCAGAACTAGACATGTACTGTTTACTTCCCAGAAGTGAAATATTTTATTAAAAACAACATCCATTTCTTCAACTTGAAAGATATGATGATCCATGAGCTTTCCAAAGATTAACTTAAAGCTTGGGAGTTCACATGAACTGAGAGACCGTATTTGGTTGTTCAGACAGTAGATTTAAATTACTTGGCTCATTCAGCATGCAGAAGCTCTACCTTGCCCTCCACTGCTTGAACATTCTCAAAAGAAGCTGTAGTCTAAACAACCCCTGAAGTTGCAAAGCTTGTCTTTTTTCAGCTCTGTTCCTTCCTTTCTTACCAAGGAGGGATTTTTCCTCATTCCTTCTGTATTTCCCTCAGGGATGTCAAAGGTTTTCAGGGAGTGAGGACAACTGCAGAAGGGTGGGATACAGGAGATAACACAAGATGACAAATCCCATCAAAACACAGGCTGAGAAAGGATTTGAGAACTAACACAAAGAATTATTTGCCTTAAGTCTTACACTGATGTATCAAGTATAAGATTGTTCTCTAATTTCTACTTCTCAAAAAGGTAGACTTTAGCTCTAAGCTCTGGAGAGCCCCTGTCCCAAACCACCACACCTGCTGTGTCACAAATGCTTCTATGGAGTCATCACCACTGTTTGTGTAACAATATAAACCTCTTGTGCAAGTATTTACATTCTGCCCAAATTTCCTCAAAAAAGCTGCCAACCAAAGCAGTATTCCAAACTCCCTGTTTCTATAAAGCTTCAACAATTTCCTAAAGGAGTAGCATTTTCATGAACGAAGTGTTTATTCAGGTTTTATATCAAACCTTGCTGAAAGTGATCAAAGAGTCATAATTTCTTATGATGGAAATGGAATTCTTTTTCTTAGACTGGAAAACATCCATGACCTCACAGTTTACCAATCCCTATAATACCAGGAACATTTATACTGGGGATCTAGCCAACAATAGGAATCAAATCATTATGTTAACTATTGACAGGTGTCAAATAATAACGTTAACGTGCTTAAGCCTGACACACAAGACAAAATTTATTATACTCTTTTTTTTTTTTTTTTTTTTTTTTTTTTTGCTGGGATAGCAGGTACAGTACAATCAGGATGCCCCCTAAAGCCTAAAGCTGCTAAAATGAGCTGCTGACTCTTATGTTCATGCAGTGAATACATTCTAGATGGGCAATTTCCAAACAGTTGTGGGAGTGCAGCATGCTTTCATTTACAGCACACAGTAACTCAGCATGATTTTAATAAGAGTCTTTCAGACAATTCCCCCTGGCCCTCCTGCCTTTCGTCTGAATCATCTTATCAAATGCTTACACAACCAAAACCTTGGATCTGATGATGACAATGCATTCACATGTGACTGTGGGGAATGCCTGGAGGTACACAAACATAGCCTGCCTCTCAGGGATACATTAGGAAAAAGAGAGTGCCCTCAAGCCAGAAGTCTGACCCACACACAGTTGGCACAGTTTAGCCATCGTCTAAAATACTCTTTTCTCAAAAAAAAAGTTCCCCGACTAACTGTCATAAACTACCTACCTACATCTGTGATCAGCACTAATTTTATTTTTCACTTGTTCCACGTCAATTTATCCTAAAGAACCTTCTCCAGCAGCTCCCTCTTGAAGAGAAGGATGAGAGCAAATGAAGATCACACTGTAACCAATGCCCAGAAATAGAGAAGTAATTATTTTACAATCACACAGATTAGCAAGCACCCTTCAAGATCCATGTAGCTTCTTTACATATGCCAATGTACCACTTCCAGAAGCTTTTCTTGACTGAAAAGTTAGGGTTTGGTTTTGAGGAAGAAATTAAAGAAGAAATACTGATAAGCTTGAAGTCCTTACACTCCTAATGTAATTCCCACCATAAAAGACAGCA
>VZSJ01003473.1:506352-558280 GCA_013398405.1 Pheucticus melanocephalus | reverse complement strand
CCCCCCCCATCCTCCGCCCGACACCCCGGCCGCTCGCCGCGCGGCTGCTCCGGCGGGTTTTCATCTCCGGGGGTAGGAGGGAGATGCCTTTGCCGTGGTTTTTCCACCCCCAGCCCTCTCCGTGCCGGGAGAGGCGGTGATGTGGAGCCGAGAATGTAGAGGAAAACCCTCCCCGGGAAGGAGCGACCAAAACAAATCCCTCGCCGTGGCTGTGGCGGCCGCGCGGTGCCCGGGGAAGCCCGAGCAGCCCCTGCCAGCGCTGGGGAATCCCTCCTGCAGCCCCCGGCGGCGCCCCGGGCGCCCGCGGAGCCAGGTAAGCGGGAGGGCATCCCTCTTCCGCCGAGGGCTGCCTTGTGCTTTTATTTGTATTTATTTGAGAGCCCGAGTCATGGCCAGCTGCCGCCCTGACGGGGCTGCCAGGGGAGGCGAGAGCTGCTGCTGGCCGGGAGCGCCCGGGCGGGCCGGGAGCGCGGAGCTCCCGCGGGGAGCCCCGGGGAGCCCCGAGCCGGGAGCGCCCCCGGGGAGGGGGCACGATCGGCGGGGCGGGACGGACCCGGGGTGTTCTCCCCGCTGCCAGGATCGGTCTGGGGCTGGATAACGGAACCCTCACCCTGGAGCGCTTTGGAAACCGTGGCTTGTATTTTTGTTCCTTCAGAGCTGCTAAAGGGAGGGAGGGAATGACATTTCGTAGTATTCTGCCTCCTGCCGTGGGTGAGCTCTACCGATAAAGGCTCGTCATTTGTTTCCGATGCTCTGATAGCGCTTGTGGAAACCTGATGATACAAAACCTCAGCCTTCTCGGTAGCTGTCGTTGGAATTATCCCATCCACCCGGGAACTGAAAAATCCCCTCTGTAGAAGAAAATACATGTAGCATTGTGGTAGTCTAAAATATACTGTCATATAAGCTTTCTGTAGGTAGGGAGCATCCTGGCCCCTGGATTTAAAAATCTAAATGTCTTTATGAATAGGCATGTTCATTGGCTACATGGCTTCTACAAACCATTCCGTGTGTTTCCTCTATCAGAGTTTCACTGCCTGGGTGAAGGTAGACCTTTGTTTATACCCTGTGTATGTACTGTCCATATTTATAGTAGGGTTTGGACTTCATTCAATTCAAGTTACATAATGATTAAGATACAATAGGCAATATATATGCAGTTTCTTGGACATTTTAATTCAATGCAGAAAAGACTGACTCTAGCAACACTGCCAGAATTGTCACTTTTTAAATGTTTGTGTAAGAAAGGAAGTGTCCATAGCATCAGGTGGAGACAACGTTCCTTAGCAAATACGTAGTCATCAAGACCTTGCTATTAAAAGGACACCTTAGTGAAGGATTTCAGTGACCCTGTCCTGGAGCTCTGAGTAGGTGCCAGGATTGGTTTAGAAGAGGAAGAACAGCAAGGAGACTGGGCAGGCTTGGGAGGGGGAAAAGCCTGTCTGGTAACATTTTGCATTAAAAACACCTAGAGTTCAAGTTTGCTCAGCTGGTGAGTCTGTCCAGCTTAGAGCAGAGCCAGCACCAAGCCTTAGAGGCTGGGCAAGGTCTGCAAAACTGAACATTCCACCAAGCCTGGGACATGATCCTCCCGGGAGTTTTAGTAGAAACTTTCAGGGGCGCAGGGTCAGTGAGTACATGCCACTTATGGGATTTGTTTGTTCTCTGATCACCAAGATGTGCTAGCAAAACCCTGGAGTCTTTCCCAGAGAGATAAGATGCAGTACAGAAAAAAATAGTTTGTTTCTGGTTCTTAGCACCTCTGTGTATTCTGTTCAAACAACTGATAAATCTGATACAACTGATAAACTCTCACTTCGTTCAGCATTAGTGGAACTTGCAGCTGGCTTGTTGTAAATTTTTTTTTTTTTTTCCAATGAGTGCTTCTGCAGGCTGCTCTAACCACAGCATTCGAATTTCTCTCCCTCTTTTCTCAGCTGGATGCTGTTGCTGGAGCTCAGCAGGTTGCCCTCACTCAGATGTGTGCAGACAGTAAAACATCTTCAGCTTGAGATTAGGGAGAGGTGCTGTTCAGAGCAGCACTCTTCAGCCTGAACATCTCCATTTGCTTCAGCATTTTGAAATGTCCCATTGCCTTAACAATGCCACATCACATATATTTATTCATTCTCAGCCTTTTTTCTTCTAAGTGAAAGTTAATTGGCAAATTCTGGCTTACCATTCAAAGCAAGGCGAGAGGTCAAGATTTGCAATAGCTTTCTTGCCAACAGTTGGGATTTTGCCAAACAGCTACTGTCACTTTTAGAAAAAAAATCCTGATCTTATGTGACTTCCTTGAGCTTCATGTAACCACATGTGCAGGTAAAATATATTCCATGATGGTCCTGTATTTAAAGCTACCTGCTGAAGGCTGCTTCAGTCAGTGTTTTACTCCGTCTGTCATGATATAAACAGCACATTGGGGAAGGTCTGTCTGGTCTCAGCTCGGAGGAGGAATGCAAGCTGAGATATCTGGTGAAGGGGGCAGTGACTAGAAGTATGTCAGTGCAGTGGGATTCCACTGCAGACCCTCCTCGAGGTGTCTGCTCTACCAGAGTACAGACCTGCTGCTCCCCACAGTAAGAGATGGGAGCCAGACTTAAAGCTGTACGCCACTTCACTTCAACTTCATCCCAGTAGACATACATGCAGCCTAAAAATGCATTTTTGGATGTTTTCAGGGGTCAATTCTATGAATTCTTCATGTTATTGCATAATGTCTTCTGACCCAGCAATGCTCACAGCTCTTGGAATTAAGCAATGATTGCCTCTGAGACGACTATACATGTTTGTCTAATATTGCAATAGTAAGTTTTTATCATCTTTAGGAATAAGGTGTTTTTACCTAAGAGGTGTCTGAACATTATAAACATAAATATAAAACAAATATAAAATAAACATTAAACAATAATATAAAATAAACATTATGATGGATGCATGATAAAAAAACAGGCTGTAGTTTACTTTGTTGTGTTTTGCTGTTTCTAGTAATACGATATGAGCACCCCAAGAGAAAATATTTTTGATTTCCCATCTGTAGTTGGCATCTTTTTATTGTGGTTATTGCTGGAGTAGTGGAACTGGGTATTTGATTTCTTGGATTTCATAATAAATCTTTGGAATATGTTGTTTTAACTCACATTTTAGTAGGGAGAAATGCGTGTTTACTTTGTAACAAGAATATTAACTTCAAACCAAAATAAATTTTCCAATATTAAATTGCAGAGATTCTTTAAGATGTGCAACAGTGTTCTATGGGATAATGTGCAAAGAAATTGCTTAAGACATTACAGAGTAGATTTAATCCTATTGTAAATGTAGATTTTTGTGCAATTCCATACCTTCATATGTTTTTTAATCTACACTTCTCTGGCTATATGGAAAAGATATGGAAAGAATTTCATTGTTTTGAATTTTTTCTTCACTATTATGCAATTAGAGGTATCATATTGCATGCTATAATATATACATTGCTCAGTCACGCTCAAATAAAGTCCAAGTAAAATGCATATATATGGCTAAATTTTTAAAAAAATTTAACAGAGAAGCTTAACAACTGAAGTGTTTATTGAACAGAATTTGGAGGTTTCTTATCTTGGTTACTGTAAAAAGTCAGTCCCAGTAAAGCTTCCCAGACCACTACGTACCATAAAAGCCTTAGGAGAGTATGCATCAGTCAAGATATTTAAAATCAATTAGGCTTAAACCTGCCTGTATTCTTCCTAAAAATCTGGAAGGACAGCAAAGGCTATTTTGCCTTTTGTCCATCCCAGTGCTTGCTACACAATGTGCAGAAATTTCAGCACAAGTCACACATTGGCATCTTCCTAAGTTTTCACTTGTTTGCTGTGCAATACATTCCTTCTTCCAAGTCTGGAGAGATGGAATTTCTTAATGGATGAATTTCTTAAAGGATGAGTGTCTTATTAAACTAATTTTTTTTCACCAGCATGAAAGTATGATGATGTTAACTGCATAATCAGAATACAAGGAATATTATTTTGAATGCAGTTCTTCCTGGGTTATGGTATGAACAGTAGGGAAACAATAAAAGAGAAGTGTCAGGCCACTAAAATCAGTGGGGTTTTAAATTTATTTGTTTCTAATGCAGGAAATCTATATTTAGCCGTAATGATAGATCAGCTGTGACTTAGGTGTCTGGATTCTGTACATCCCTGTTCCTTCTCTGGATGACTATAAAGAGTAGTCAGTAGCATCACTGCTGGCACCAGCAAGAGAGTCAGAACAACAATCTATTAGCTAGTAAATAATAAATGTAATGCTGGCATAATGCAGCTCGTAGCATTTAGGAGCAGGCTGCGATAAAGAGCAGCTGAACTCTTTACAAGGAGCAATGGCAATTGACCAATTTGCCCCTCTCAGTACCACGACAGGGGAGCACAGTGCACTGTAAAACTGTGTGAGGGCAGCCTGAGCCAAGGCAGAGGGGCTGAGCAGCTCTCTTAACACAGCACTGGCACGTGATGCATAAGCCCCTAGGTATTTGTTACCCCTGGGAAAGTGCTTCCTACTAGGAAATCCGACTTTGCCATTGTGAGGTGTTCTTGCTGCCATCATAGCCAGGTACTAGCTTGTTAGGAAATAAATGTCAGCCCTTCAGGTAAAACCACACTACGAGGAAATGAATGCAAAGCTGTGCTGATAATTAACTGAACAAAGCTCTCAAACCTAATCTTCTTTGATGACACTGGAGATGAGCTTCTCCCCCTGATTGCCTAACAAGTTAAGAAATAGAAATCAGTTATGGCAGTACAGTCCAAATACGGAATAAATTTGCCTCAGAGCATTAATAAGGCAGTTCATAAAGTAATATTTCACAGTGCCTCAGCAATAGTTAACTTTTAGAAAATTAGCTGTATTTTCAATATATATGGAGATAAAAATTACAGTCAAATGCAAGAACTCAAAATGAAGCCACAATGTTTCTTCTTGCAGAGTTTTCAGTTGTGTCATTTGCCCTCTTAAGGGATGAAGATTTGGTTACCTACAACACTGTTGACCTCATCTCATCTCAAATGGCAGAATAATCCTGCTATAATTTATAGCCATTCATTCAGTGTAAATTTGCATATACCAGAGACATTCTGAGACAGTTTGAGCAGAAAGTGCTGGCAAGCTGCAGAAGCTAGAAGAATCCCGCTAATGTATTTAAGCAGCCTCAAAACAGTGAATAGGCTTAATTAGCCTTGAAATCACACAACTGTGAATGACAGTATTGAACGTGCTTTTCCAGTGGTTGTGAGATTAACAGCACAGAGTCGCTCTACCTTGACAGGAGTGCTGTCTAGAAGGTCTTGCCTTCTGGAATATTTCCTCTTATGCTTTCTTCATTCTTATTATTGCTGACACAGAGCAAACCTCTTAACTGGGTAAGCTTCATACTTGAATTTATTCTCAGGACTAGCCTGGCTACTGATAGTGACTTTGGTCCCTGTTTAGGCATGTCATTAGAGTGGCATTAGCAGTGCTTCTGCAGTATCTTCTGCTCCTTTTGAACTGAAGAAGGGATGTTTAGCTGCTTCAACATGTTTATGGATAACCCAGGTAGAAGCCAAAATATCTCACTTTTCCTCAGTAATCTTGCGGTTTGGGTACTGATGGAGAAAAATTGAGCTTTTAGGTCTTTCATAGATTAACATGATGCAAATAAACATTTCACTTCTTGTAATCCAAGATTACACCCTTCAGTTATAGATTCATTCGTGTCTGTTGTCTTTCAAGCACAGGCTGCCTCTTTCTTGCTCAGTAGGAATGGGGATGGTCTCCATCACTGCAGCTGTCCTGGAGATTACTGATAGCAGCAGGAGCCTGGAAGATGTAAACCACAGGCTTGAATCACCAGGGATGAACATGGTCCTTTCAGTGAATGTTTAATGACCAAGCAATGACATCAAGGTGGAGCCAAGGCCACCACCTCGAGGTGTATTTGAAAAGAGTAGACCTTGTTCAATTCTTTGGAAGGACTATTTATCTTGTAAGAGGAGGTTTCCAGGCTTAGAATATCATGTGGGTGGGTTTTGTCCCTTTTGATCCTGCTTATGCATTGGGCCTGGATGGGAGTTAAGAGTTTCTTCTTCCTGACTGTGAGGTAGCGTGTTGATCCTGCCTTAGAGGTTCCCACATCCTTCTTTGAACTTGGGACTTGTGTGTTTAATATTAGAAACCCTGAACTAATGGCTCTGATGAAGCACATTTTTTAAGAGGATGCTGTGGCTTTTAAAAATACATTTTGGCTTGACAGAAGTAAATAAATTAATTTATAGTGGCATTTTTATAAAAGTGTTCCTTTTAGCCTGTCTTGATTTCAGAATTATAGTAACAGCAGCATAGGGTTGTGCATGATAGTGAGTCCTCACTTTTCTTCTATTGTCAGGTCAATTTGAGGGTCAAAAAATATCAATAGTCTTGATATCAGGTAGGACTAAAAGTCAGTGTAGCTTCTTCTCTACAGTGTTAAACTGGAGCTCCTAAGAACAGGTTCCCCTTACTGACCCCCAGACCAACTGTATCTTTGTGCATTATGTGGAAAGAAAACTGATAATGTCTTAGATAAGGTCAGGAAGCAAAGTTTTCTGTTTTCTGGGTGACTGCGTTCCTCAGATAGGCAAAATAAGGTGTTGGGTTGCCCTAGAACCTGCACAGCAGTTTGTAGTAGTAGTTTGGGATGTTTTTCCAAGGCATCCTATAGTTGAAGACATCAAAATGTTGAAGGGTTGGATTCTTCAGATCAAGATTAGATGGAATTTTGTCTTAATTTTTAATATAAGAGCCTTCTGTGAAGACTTGCTGATGCTGTGACCCTGGGGACATTTCCAGCTATGGAAAAACAAACAACAAAGGCACTTGTCAAAAATTGAGTCTCGCAAAAATCAAGGCCTGACCCATTCCTTTGTTGTACCTTCAGGGCTTCTGTAAAGCACCAACAATAGGAGTTTGAGATAGGCTCCTAATTGGCTGAGACAAATGTCTCTTGAGTAAATCTGCCCCTTTCAAACTGTCTTCTTCGGCCAGGTCTCTTCCTATCTGTTGTCCAGGTAGGTTTAGGCCTACCATTCACCTTGATTGAATCAGGGAACAGTCCTGTTAGAAATGGTTGAAAATGAAATTTTGACAGAAGCAGCAATTGAACACAAATGTTTTAATTTCCGAAGTCACTTAGGAATACAACTGTGCTTTCCTTAATTGTAGGTTTGAGACGGTGGCATTGCATGCTTTTTCTTTATTAGAAAGCTCAACAGTATGCCAGGATTCTGACCAAAATGCAACATCCAAAATTTTGGGTGCAGTTTCATTCAAAGAGGGACAAAATATGACTCTTCTGTATGATGTACCTCATTGCTTCAGACATCATTCTCTATGTATATAGGATAATATTATATGTTGTGTTATATTTCCCTGCCTGGAAACCTAGAATCATCATTTATTACTACAGTGTGCAGGCTTTTCTTCAGCAGAACAAAAAGACATCTGTGAAGTTCTTCACTGCTTTCAGCTACTTGGCAGCACTGTTATTGGCAGGGAGCGGTGGAAGATTGAAGGGTTAGAGAAGCTAACATATTTAGAATAACCCTAAAACGAATTGCTTTAGGACAACTGGTTACATTAGTGCCTCCTGAAAGAACAAATGATGTGTTGACAATCTCCTCTATCATCTTAATGCACTGCAATACAATTAGAAGAGAAAATCAGGTAGTGGATGGATAAATTGCAACTCAAAGCTCTAATTTATTAATATTAATGTATTTGCTATTATTAGTGTATCCTGAACATGTAACATCTGTAGACTCTCAAAGAACTGTATGGAAGCACCAATCAAACCTTTAGATCCAGAGTGCTAGTTGGGATATAAATATGTAGTCTGATTTAGACCTGACATGAGGTCCTTACATAATCACATTTCTGTAATATCAGGTTGTTTGACATTAAAGAAAATGATCTGCCATTCGGCCTTGTACTTCTCTGTGACAGCTCATCTCCTCAGAAGTTTCTAGGGAAGGCTAAATAAGCAGTGAAAGACAGTATCTTTGGCAAAAGCAGTAACAGCCCTTAGCAACCAACTGTAAACATGAACAGTAAAGTGCAGACATGACCAACAACAACATCCTAAATGAGAGATGTTTCAACCTGCAATGGAAATGGAAAGATTTTTGTAAACTGAGCAGGAGTGCATCAGGATTGTTTGTAAGGATCATACAGCCACACTTGTCACAAGCACCAACAGCAGAGCTGCTGGTAAGGAAGGAGAGAATCAGAGCTGATCTGAAATAAAGTTTGGTGGGGATCTTGATTCAGCTCTGGGTGCCTACAAAGCCATGTTCAGTGCTGTCTTGAGACCCCAGTGCAGGCTGAGGGGATGCTACAATCCCAGTGCTCAGATACAGACTTGTGAAGAGATGCTACTCAAAAAGACCACTTGAGCCCTAAATTCCATGAGACTTGAGGTAAAATTACTCTGAATGCTCTCAAGAGCATTTAGCTTTTTGTAAACCAGTCTGCATCACCTGTAGTGTGTCTAGAGCCCACCCACGTGGCTTTACCTTGCATAAGAGCTTCAGTAAGTGATTACAAGTGCTATTGGGGTAGTTAGAAAACTCAGATAAGTGAAAGCTGCCAGGCTTGTGTGACTGCAAGACTTTAAAAACATTTTATCAGTTGTACTTTCCCTCTTTTTCTGTCTTTTGTCACCATACCTATTTCTGTCTGGGTTTTCTTATCCAGGGCTCCCAGGGAATATATAGAGTCTCAGAGTCTGCTGCTCCTTGGTGAAGTTCAGCTTATCCATCTAAAAGACATCTCTGTGCTCAAGATGGTGAGAACAGCGAGTTAGCAGACAGACTGATTTAGTCAATCTGAAAAGTTCGTCTATAAAAGGCCTCATCTTTTTTGAGTTTTTTTCCTGCAGATCTCCAAGACTTTGTGCAGGCAAAGTTTAAATTTTCACATACCAGAAATAAATAACCGGTGAGGTCTGTTATGAAGTAGAAGTAATCATCATTTCAGACCAGTTAGCCATAGCCCCAAGAGCTGGTTTTGCAGGATTACTCTCAAAGCAAGATCTTACTTTTCATAGACCAGCCCATCTCTAGTTGTTAACAGAGCAGTCAAAGCAACAGGTGGGATTTGGTCTTAGTTCCTGGAAAGACTCAGCTCTCCAGTAACAGCTCTGCCCATGACTGTGGTCTGGCAAGAGCCAGGAATTGCTCACAGAGAAGCTGTGTCACAGGAGAGACAGGTTAAGGTCCATCTTTTCCCCCTCAGACCATGTTGCTTTGAGTGATGTCACCCACTGAAGCCCCTGAGGACTTGTGCCAAGAGCTGTCACCAGCAATTTGGATAATCAAAGCTCAGATACTTCTCTCCTGTGCACACATGCATGTGTTCCTGCATATAGATATGAATCTGAGACCTACAAAGGATGCTCAGGAATTCTTTGACATGTTTCCTGACACTTCCCGTGTTCAGCTTGCCAATCCTTAACTATATGAGATGTGACTTCTCTAGAGGTGGGAAATGGAAATAACTAACAACTCATTTGAGCAGGATGCTTTTATGCAGAGTTTTAGCTATCACCTCAGCTATCTTTTAAAAACTGAAATTAAGGGAAAATTCTAGTAAAAGATCCCACAGCACACCATTAAGAAACTAAAGATCCTTATATTTTGAAACAAAGAGCAGACATTTAAGAGCTAAGCTGTGGCAGCAGAGAGATTACAGCAAAGCAGACACTAAAAGAAGAATCATACAAACAAATAAGTTAGCAAAAATGTGTTTGCTCAGTAAAAATGTATTGGTTTTGTCACAATCAACTTGCTTCATCTTTTCTTGGCTAACTTGCTGGATCCCATTTGTACAGTTTAGGAGTCAGATGCTGAGGTGAGTGCAAGCTTTCTAAGGTTTTTTTTAAATCACAGAGTACCTCCAGTTCTTCAGCTAGAAGGGATCATAAGGATCTTTGAGTTCAACCCCCTGCTCCTCACAGGATTACCTAAAACTAAAAACCATATGACTGAAAACATTGACCAGATGCTTCTTGAACTCTGAAAGGCTTGGTGTCATGACCCCTTCCCTGGGGAGTCTGTTCCAGTGCCCAGCCATCCTCTGGGTGAAAAACTTTTTCCTATTGTCTACTCTGAATTTCCCCTGACATTACACCTGCAAAACCTAAAGCTAGTTTTCCCAGAAAGTGTTACATACCTGCATTAAATACAGCCTGAAGCTCTTAAGCCTTAAGTCAGTTTTAACAGCTAAACTAGTAAATGCAACAATTGTCTCCCTAGACCTTTCTTGATTTCCGTGAGCGTTTTTGCACATGAAGAAATCCAGCACATTGATCTTAGACTCTTCACACCTGAAAAGAAATACTTCGAATGGGATCACCCATTTAATAATTTGTTTAATGTTTAATAATTTCACAATCTCTTCTTTTTAATCCAGAGCTTTCTTGAACTTTTAAAAAGATAATATCAGTACATCTAGAACCAGATTTTGTTTTAAAACGTTGAAAACACTTCCAGCAAATTGTGAAAAACTCTTCCATTTGTTTTCAAAGCAAGAAAATTAATTAATCAAATCTTTTCTTGAAAACAATTTGACAAATTTTGACAAAAAGACATCTTCTGAGAAAAATGGTAGAAGTTTATCCCTTAAAAGTCAGAAGAAAGCAAAATTGTTCACGTTTACTGGGGTCCTTGTGATCCAACCTCTTCTTAGGTACCACATACTTTTTTCCTCACTGCTTTAAATGCAGGACATGCTCCAGCAGTGAAGTGTGCTTCTGTACTGTAACTTCTCCATCTTCTTTGGCAAAATTTGTTTGACAAAGACTGGGAGACATTTTTGTGACAAAGGATGCAAGAATGGCTGGGATGTGAATCCTTTTGGAAGAGAGGACTTGCACATGGAGTCCGTGGAAGGGGCTGGCACTGCTCAGCACAGCATCCTCCCTGTGTGCAGTTACACTCACCTGCACTCCAAAGCAGATGGCTGGGAACAAACCACTTACTAGGAGCAGACCTTGAAGCATGTGGACTCTCCAGCCATCCTTGCAAATGACTTGGGAGAGTCCTAACTGTGCCCTGGCAGGCGCTGCTCCAGCAACGTGACAGCGCAGATAACTGGGTTCCTCAGCCTGAGGCTTTAATCTGGTCGTGTAGGCATGCCCATCAAAAGGGCTGAAAATGCTAGGGACTCTGTAAAAAGCAGCTGTCTCAATCTGAGCAGCCAAAATTGTTGGGTACCTCAGGCATCTATGACCTTCATTCTACATTATAAAGCAATGGTAATAATGGCCTCCTGCTGAAGGGGAGACTGGGATACCCTGGAAGCACTTGGGTAGGACAGGGAGAGCTCCCTGAGGGAAATTCAGCACTTTGTGTGTAGTGTAGGCCTTGCAGCAGGAAAAGCTGAATAACATCAGAGGCTAAATACTGAATGAGAAAGATGAAAAGAAATGGTAAATAATTGCCCGTTCATGTAAAGAGGAAGGGATTGATGTGAGAGTCACACCATTAAAAGCTGCATGTCTGGGTGCGGGGGAGGGCACTTAACCTTCCTTCTGGCTTTCCCTAGCTCTTCGAGTTGGGGTCTTTGAAGTTCTCATTTTTATTTAATGCAAAGAATTGACTTTGATTTGAAGAGTTTTATGTAATACTACAGGTATTTTGCTTCAAAGTAATTTTATTATTGCACAGGAAGAATGCAGGTTTTATCTAGATTTGCTCTTATATATGGGGGTAGAATTTGTCTTTTTCTCTACCAATTTTCTCTACCAATTTTTCCTAATGTCTGCTCTGAATTTCCCCTGGCATTACACCTGCAAAACCTAAAGCTAGTTTTCCCAGAAAGTGTTACATGCCTGCATTAAATACAGCCTGAAGCTCTTAAGCCTTTAGTCGGTTTTAACAGCTAAACTAGTAAATGCAACAATTGTCTCCCTAGACCTTTCTTGATTTCCGTGAGCATTTTTGCACATGAAGAAATCCAGCACATTGATCTTAGACTCTTCAGACCCCGCTGGCTTGTTCTATCACCAGGCTGGCTTTGCCTGCCTCCCAAGTGATAGTTACACTTATTACTAGCCCATGGTGGACAAGGTGCGTGGTGGAATTGCACACAGCCTGAAGGTTAAGGCAATAAGCCAAGATGAAAAGTATTTTAAGTCTTCTTGTAAAAAAAAAAAATCTTCTGAGTTAGTTACAGTAGCTAAAATCCAGAAACATAATTTAATAAATTGTAAAGGTAACTTCACTTGTATAATTTTGTTATAATGAAAGATCTGATGATTTTGTATTAAATTGATTATGTGGCTTTTCAAGTTAGAAATGTTATATAGTAACATAAAGGCAATTTCCTTTTTCGACAAGGTAACCCACTCAGTTGATGGGAGAAGGCAGTGGGTGTAATCTTTTTTAGATTTCAGTAAGGCTTTTGGTACCATCTCCCACAGGATCCTTCTGGATAAAATGTCCAGGCCACAGCTGGACAAACCCATCACGGGATGGGTGAGCAGCTGGCTCATGAATCAGGCACAAGGGTTACAGTAAATGGGTGACAAAGGGTCACAATAAATGGGTGACATCAGACTGACCTGTCACTGGCGGGGTTCTGCAGGGCTCCATCCTCAGCCCTGTGCTCCTCAACATCTTCATAAATTACCTGGATGTAGGACTGGAAAGGGTTTTGCGTTCACTGAGGATACTGAACTGGGAGGAGCTGTTGACTCCCTTGAAGCCAGGGGGGCCCTGCAGAGAGACATGGATGAATTAGAGAGATGAGCAATCACCATCACATGAAGTGTAACAAGGACTAATGCCCAGATTCTCCATCTGGGATGGGACAACCCTGGATGGATGTGCAGACAGGGAAGTGAGAGGCTGGAGACCAGTGGCAGAGAAAGGGATCTGGTGGTCCTGGTTGTTGGCAAGTTGAATCTGAGTCAGCAGTGCCCTGGCAGCCAGGAGGGCCAACCCTGCCCTGGGGGGCATCAGGCACAGCACGGCCAGCTGGGCAAGGGAGGGGATTGTCCTGCTCTGCTCTGCACTGGGGCAGCCTCACCTCGAGTGCTGGGGGCAGCTTTGGGTGCCACAATATAATAATATAAAACTGTTGGAGAATGCCCGAAGGAGAGCTGTGAAGATGGTAAAGGGACCCTATAATTCTAATAGTAGACGCCGTTGATTATGTTGCTGTTAAATGCACAGTTAAAACCAGGTTTTTTAGCCAAGGTGTGGCAAAAAGCTGCACAGGAAGAAAGTTTTAGAAAATTATCATCAGAGAACTAAAGAAGGTATGAAGAACTAAAGAAGGTGGGAAGAAAAACTCTTATGAAGGAAACTAAAATAATTAATTTATTTATTTTTAAGTTACACATCCTCCTTCTTCAATGTATATTTCAATGATGAGCTCTGTAAAAAAGGCATAAAATCAGCCTCATGGTTCAAGATTCTTCACTTGGGAAAATGTGCTTTTTTAATCTTTTCAGAATGCTGTATTTTTTGAATGGTGGTTCATCCCTTGGTACAGACATATGTACATAGCACATTCTCAATACTAACTTAATAGTGTTTCACTGCTGACTTCAGTGTGGCCACCAGGATTTTTAAAGTTTTTTAGAAAAGCCACATTTCCTCAAGTAGGAAAATGCAACCAATAATTATACTGAAAAATCAAAAAATGTTTATCAGCTTTAGACCAGTCATGGTGACACTAGAGTATTTACATTGTTTAAAAAAAAAATGTCTGGTAACTGCACTGCAGAAAGTTTAAAAAGGCATAGTCTTGTTAATCTTCTGTTTCTGCAAGCAGAAAAATAAATAAGGATATTGTTAACTTAAGATTAATCAGATGAGATGCTTGATCTCTATTGTGTTTTTACTTGATACTGCTAATATTAGGGTACACATTTTCATTTTAGAAACAGAAAAATAAATCCCTGAGATATAATAGTAAATAAACTAATGAACCTCTCTAGGAAATGCCTGAAGACTTGACTGATTTCATGAAGGATAACAAAACCTCTTTAAGAATTTCTTAAATTCTTTTGTTTTCTTAGGTAAGATAACCTTTACAGGAGAAATATAATTGTGCATTGAAATCTAAAAGGATTTTTTTTAAAAAGAGAGTTTGCAAATATTTCCTCTGTAGAGAAATATCCTCTCATAACTGTTTACTCTTTGTGTAGCTGTCTGTATGTCAGAAGACTGATAAATGCATCACAGATCACTAGGAAATGCTTAAGTGAGGAGATCTTGCAAGGATTGGAGTCCCCCACTTCTCAGAAGTCTCACCATCATCCCCTTGCATATAAGGCCATGAGGAGGAGGGTAAAACCAGAGAAAAAAATCAGCCTAAGGTCAAGAGGAAAAAAAACCAAAACAAACACGAAAGAAAGGGATATATATTATGCAAACCTACTGATACCAGGGCTTTGATTTTGATAGGACATTTATCTTTGAAAGTGAAGTTATCAGATGATAATTTTTGTGAAGGAAGGTAAATGTTACAGGCCTAAACCCTTATGTAATTAGGCACAGAAGTGCTCTGGGTTTCACTGGGAGATGAGGAGGGATCTTCACAATGCAGTGCTGGAGGCAGGATGGGAAGATGCAGAATATTTGGACCCTTACAGTTTTGAAGTTCAGCTTGACAGTGAAATTGGTAACTAAAATGGTGGTGTTCTGGGCTGTTGCCATACCTTAGCAATTTTGTGCTTATGCACAAAACAAAACAAAACAAAGAAGTAAATCTTTAGATGTAAGTATTTTTCCTCTTTTCTGATGTTTTTGGAAATGACAGTCATACCTGGACTGTAGTTGACTGTGTCTTATTTTATCTATTGGTGGAAGAACTTTTAAAGTTTAGCTATAATGAAGTTTAGCAATTTTGATTTTATACCAGCAACATAGTCAAGACTGTCATGGGCGTGTCAGATGATGCACTGGAATTATTCTTTGTTTTTCCTGATACTTCTAGTAAAGGGTTATTATAAATCCTCACTGCTCTGGTGTGGATCTGGTCTATGTGGCCTTCTAATTCTCTTTCAGATTTCTGCCTTTTCTCATGATGAGTTTGTACCCATTTGTTCTTGTGCCAACTGGTACTTCAGTACAAACAGTTCAAACCCCTCCCAGGTGTTTGCTCCTGATGTATTTATAAGCAACAATCCCTCCCAGCACAACTTTCATGCTTTTCTCTGCAAAGAGGATTGAATTCTTGTACACTTCAAATTCTTTTATTTGCTGGACTTATTTCACTTCAAGGAAAATGGAACAAGCAAATTAAAAAAAAAAGAAAAACAAAACTCAGATTGTTGAATTGTTGATTTGCTGAGAACAGGAGAAGGAGATGTTAGCTCTGTGAATTAGTGAGGAGAGCTGTCCAAGTTTGGAACAGAAGCTTTGTCAAAGCATTCTTTGGGCCATGATACTATGGGTAGGTGCATATTTAAGCACTGTGTCTGACAGCTGGCAGCAGTAGAGCTGGTGGGTGGGTTTCCTTCCTGATTGATTCTGGGATTCTGCATTTAGTGACAAGCAGCTGCACCTCAGAGTTCACTGAAGCACTGGCCACAGTGAGTGAGGATGCACTTGTGGATTATTGAAACTGAGGTCACTGATTGCTGTCATGAAGTTATGTCTGCAGCAATGTAACAGGTGAACAGTGGGGCAGAGAGGAGCCTTGCAGAGGATCCAGAGAACTGTATGCACGGCCCTTGCCTGTATAACATGTATTACTGCTCAGTTGGCCACAAAAGACCTAGGATTCTTTTCACTCATTTTTAAAGAAATAAGTGCTAAAAAATACAACTATAACTACAAAATACAAGTGCTAATAAATACAACTTCTCAGGATGACATTTGAATTGTTTGGTAAATAACATTTACCCATGAAATAATACAGATTGATTTGAATTGGAACAAGGAGGGAAGCAGTTTGGTGTGGAGATTTTGGTATACTGTGATTGTTTTATTCAGTTTCAGTCTCCCAAACTTGAATTTTTCAATAAAAAGTAGACTAGCCTCTGCCTTTACTTATAGATATCCCTATAATCTTTCCATTTGCACACCTCACACATTAAAAGATAAGTAATCAGATTAAGCTAACACAGCTGCATCAGAAACTGATTCTTGAAAAAAAAAAAAAAAAGGAAAAAACCCAAGTCCTTTGTACAAATTTTAACAGTTGATTTTCACAAATACAGGAATTCCAGTGAGTTTTTCGTTTGCTTAAGCATAGTGCTTTTAGCTGTTGCAGCTGTTCCAGTGCTTCTGGATATTACCACAAAGAGTATCACTATGAAGAGGGCAAATTAAAATCATTAAATTTTCATCTGCATATGAAAGTATGGAAAGAGAGAGGGAGAGATTGGGGGATGCATTGTATCTGGCAATATTCTAATTTTTTGTCTTTTTTAGCTTCAGGAATGGAGCTGTCTCTCTGAAGAGGATTCTGCCCAAATATTTGTAGTCTCCAAGCTAATTTTCCTGCAGACTCTGGTGTTACAACTTCATCTTTTTCAGAATGGCTGAGAAAGCTCCACCAGGGATCACCAAAAAGTCTTCAAGGTCCACCCTTTCTCTCCCTCCGGAGCCAGTGGAGATCATTAGGAGCAAAGCCTGCTCGCGGAGAGTTAAAATAAATGTTGGTGGACTCAACCATGAAGTGCTGTGGAGGACTTTGGACAGACTTCCGAGGACACGATTGGGAAAGCTCAGAGACTGCAATACCCATGAATCTCTGCTAGAAGTATGTGATGACTATAATCTGAATGAAAATGAGTATTTTTTTGATCGACACCCAGGGGCTTTCACTTCCATTTTGAATTTCTACAGGACAGGGAAACTACATATGATGGAAGAAATGTGTGCTCTCTCTTTTGGCCAGGAGCTTGATTACTGGGGGATTGATGAAATATATTTAGAATCTTGCTGCCAGGCAAGATACCATCAAAAGAAAGAGCAAATGAATGAGGAACTGAGGAGGGAGGCCGAGACATTGCGAGAGAGAGAAGGGGAAGAGTTTGATAATACCTGCTGCCCAGAGAAAAGGAAGAAGCTTTGGGACTTGCTTGAGAAACCCAACTCATCCGTTGCAGCAAAGGTAGGATAAGCAATAGGCTTAATACAGAGATAGTAGAAAATGGTTTCATGACCTATGCATCTGACTTACAGGAATCAAAAACATCCACTAAAATATTTAGAGAAAAGAAGAATCTAAAAATCTACATATCATTAAGTGAAAACACACAAATCTGTCCTAAACCCCAGTGAAATCAGCAGAAGGAACCCTGTTGAGTTCAGTTGGTTTTAGGCAACTACTGTACTGTACTGTACTTTGCTTTTGCTGCATGTGATGAGAAACATCTGTGTGATTCTTAATGGACTCCATATGAAACACTTCAATGAAAATGCAGACAGAGTACATTATCTGCTTGCTTGTTAGAAAAGTATTTGGTTATGACAAACATCCATTTCAGTGTTGCTTGTCCCATTACAGGCACTGCATATGTAGTGTGTCAGTGTTTGGTAGGTTGTGCTGGATAAGCTATCAAAGAGCCATCAGCTGGTGTGGCATGGTTTTATTATGGCATGTTCTCTCTTATACTACATTTTTGCAATCAAGAATTAGAGTGTTTTGTATAAAAGTACTAAAATATTAATGCATATATATATATTTATATGCATGCATATTTATGTGTATACAGGTATATGTTTATAAACAAGTATATATTCTATACATGTATACACACACACAAATATAGATGTGTAAAGTTTATATATATTTAGTCAGAAGTGAAAACAAATTCAGGTGAATCCTGGGTCCAGTTCTGCTGTTTTAAACAGAGAAGTTCCCTGAATTCTCACTGATACAGTGGAAAGGTTTACCCTGGTTGTGGAAATGGGACTGCACACAAAGATGTTGGTACTGGTATTTAAAAAAAAGATTTTCTTCCATCTTGAGGAACTTAGTTGTTCTGTTTGTGCTGTGAAGCACTAATTAATGTAAATTTTGGAGGCTCAACTCCAGTTTGAATGACTCTAAAATGTTTGATGTTTAGATGTTCATGTTAAGCTTAACTGTGGCTTTATTTTCTTCTGTTGTTGTTTGTTATTGGATGCAATGCTGTTGGACCAAGGTAAGTATTAAATATGATGCTGCAATGGACAAAAAATGAGAATTCTGGCAAAGATTTTTCTTGCAATAGTAACTCTTACTATTGAGGTACAATACACATTTTTTTAAAATTTTCATTTTTCATTGTGGGCTACCTAACTTTTTAAGCAAGGAACTTACTTTATTAAAAAAATGTTGTGGCAGGATTTAAGGTTTGTAAGTGGAATAAAAGCTTATAGGAGCAAAATGAAAGTATTCAGAATATTTTAGAAAACTACATGAATAAATTTATTCAGAATATTTTATAAAACTACATGAATAAATTTTCTGCTTCCAAGATACATATTCTGGGCCATATGTTCCTCTCCAGGAGAAAGAGCAGAGGGGAAGCAGATGGGCGTAAGTTTTGCGAAAAAGGGTTCAGGGAGGCCGTGTTACGCACCGTGGTCCCCTGGTGCAAGCTAACATCCATCAGCCCCCGCCAGCACTTCTGTGACACAGCTTCTGCACTGCCTGCAGGACTCAGGGACCAGCTTCTCAGTCCTGCACGCCTTGAAACGTCACCAGTGTGTTCCATAAGAGACCTCTCCTCCTGGATATGGGCAGGAGGAAATCCTGTCTGAGCCACGCTGCTGAAACACTCTGCACACGACCTGCGGGATCACCTGGCCATGGACACTGCCTCAGAGACATCCAGCAGGCAGATTTGTTTGTGAAATATTTCCTCTTTTATATACAGAAACCAAGGCAGTTGTCTCTAAGGCTTGAGACATATGCTTAATTACTGTTTTCCTAAGACTAGGTAGGAGTCAACACAGTAAGATGAAGCAGATGAATAAAACAAAAGTAATACACTGATTTTTTACATTCTTTGGCTGTGACTCGCTTTCATTCATTTGCATGTTGAATAAATGCAGAAATATAGGATGGTTAAACTTGCATGAGTGCCTGCCATTCATCAAACTGTTCTTACGACTTACACAGTGCCCCGTCATGCATTTGCTTAAAAGAAGTTAGGCTGACCCTGAGCCTTTAAGAAAATCTCTCTCAAGTCACTCTGAGCAGATTTCTCCTCAGATTTTGCAGATAGATGTGGCTGTTTCTTCAATTTCCCCAGATGTATAAATAATTATTTTGTAACTTTTTATTTCCTTTTCCCCGCATGCTCTAATTTGATTCAATGTTATAGATCTTTCTTGCTACAGGGAGTTTCACATAGCGCTTGTATACACGTTGTAATGATTTTCATTATTTCAATTGCCTCTTGTCTAAGTTAATGCCATTTGATGTGGTTTCTGTGGTTCTGGTAGTTAGAAAACACCATAATTCATACAGTCAGTTTCTCTATCTAGTCACCTTCAGTCTGTAAATACATATATGAGCCAAAATCATAGTTAGATACACGCATGGCAACTCAGACAGCTCTAGAAACTTGTCTGAATTACATAAAGGAGAGCAAAGACCATCACAACACGTTTGACCTTAGGTAACATAAAACAAGATATGGTGGAATCAGTTGGACGCACTTTGAAATAGACTGTGTTAGGATCAGTGGCAAGGTTTTGTTAGATACATGTTTAGATACCATCTCTTTTAGATTTTTCATTTTTGTGTTTGGTCAAATAAGTTTCTAGTTTGTCCTGAGACAAGAGGCACAGCCATCTTCTTTCCTCCGTAAGAGTAGAAAGGATGGTGGGATTTTGACAATGGCAAGTTGGGAAGCAAGTAAGGAAATACTACCATAAGCATCAAATTGAAATATTAGCTGCCTTTTGAAGAAACGAAATCATATGAATGTGCATAAATATCCTATAGGTGCTTGTTCAGTCATTTATATCCTGTGTGGCATCCAAGCAGTTGACAGGAACAGCTTGCTTTTTAATCCCTTTCACATCAAAGATTAGAAATGTGAGATAAATACTCGGATGTGGTTTTGATATGTGGCTGTGTCTTGCCACTTCTTGATTCTGCTAAGAGCCCTTCTAGGTCTGATCCAAAGCTTACTGAATTAAGAGGGAGTCCTGCTTTGGATTAGGCATCTCAGGACAAATCCTGCTCCTTTTGAGGTCAGTGAAGGTTTGCCACTGACTTCACTTACAGCAAGGTGAGACAGAACAAGGTGACAGTGAATGAGCAGCATGTATTTTACAGGGTATGCCACAATAAATAGGAGAAAGCAAGAAGAATGTGTGGCAAGAAATTAAAACTATGTTCAGCTAGTAAAAAAAGGAATATTATAGGTCAAGTACTGTTGCACAGTACAGACACACTTACCTTTTTTGAGTTTTTTCTATTTAGTAAATGCATATGTGCACCTCATCTCAGTCACTAATTACCATATAAGAGGCACAGCTATTCTTGCTTTGTCCTAATCCCAGGAATTCAGTAAACAATTGTGAATTCAGTAGACATTTCAGCTGAGGAAAACAGGATTTGCCTCCATTTTCCAGTGCTCTCATTCATAAGCTTTTTAAGTAGGATTAAGATAAAGATGTGCAGAAGTCCAGCCATTTCAGACATGTACAGAGCTATGGAATAAGAAGCAGTGCTGGGATTTATGAAGGACAGGAATTTTGCATATTTTACATCCCAGAGAAGTCCCAAAGCCCGGTCCCCCAAACCACAGAGTTTTGTATGTGTCTGGCATTGTTTGGTCCAGAATAACATCTGAGTTTTTAGACCAGGCATTTATTTATACTTATTGTGTAACCAGTAATTTGTGAAAACTGTCTTTAAAAAAAATAAGATTTTACTTATGCTGTCAGCCATCATTTAGTCTTTTATTTGCAGCTGCTGGACCTGTAACAGTCTCCTTAGTGCAGCAGCAGCTCTGACCAACCTGTCAGTAGTGTAAAAGTCAGTAGTATAAAAGTCCTGAACAGATACCAGAATGAGCACTGATTACAGTCAGATGTGAACTTTGTGCAGCTGGATTGCATCAGTGTTTATGGTCAGCACCTTGTTGAACTGGCATTTTAAGAGAGCACCTACCTGAGCCAATGTCAGCTGTGTCTGAGGTATATTGTTTTGTGCAGTGCTTCCAAAATCAAAGGAGCCTTACTTTGGAATGAGTGTGAATCAAATGAACCCATACATTTAGTATGTCTTTCAAAGTTAATGCATGAGCTCTTCCTTTCATTCTTGCTTAGTGAGTCCAACAGCCTGATTATTTTCTCTTGTTTTTAATACTGATGAAGCTCTTCTGGGCTAAATCCTAAATAAATATGGAATGTTTCTAGTCAAGATGTTTTACTGTAAATATAGAGTGAATGAGACAAGAAATAAGTGGAATATCCAGGAGTAATAAAGACCCTGTCTCTGGCTAAATATATCTGATAGTGACTTATCACCTTTCATCTACAAGAGTATTTTAATTACCTTACCATTATCAACAAATATCACTCAGATTTTCCAATTTGTGTTTTATATCCCATGTTGCCCCTTTGAATACAACTAGGATATAATTGATTGTGATTGATTCTACAGTTCTTTCTTTTGCCAGTTATTTTTTCTCATATGAATATTTGCATCAAACTCAATGTGACTACTAACTGATCAAGTATAAAAGGTAGCACAAAGTAATTTTAAAAATTACTATTCAGTCACATTCTGTCCTTGAATTTTTACATCACCCCTGTTGATGTACATACACAAAAGGGTAAAACATTGGCCTTTGTGTTTCTGCAGTGTGGGGTTTGCTTTAGTTAAACTGAAACCTGATAGGGTTGTGAGTGTTCTCTGTTAATTCTGTTTGTTTCACTGCAGGGCTGATTTTTCCTTATTTTATTGATTTTTGTTTTTCTTTGGGTTAGTTTTCAGAGGTTTTTTTTCTTTTGGTTTGTGTTACAAATTGTAACATGAGTATTACTTCTTTGTAAAAAGCACACTAATTTATCAGCTAACTAGTGGATTTTGGATTACAGAAGGTATAATTATCCCAAGCCTGACTGGAAATTGTGAGGACTTTGTGTGAAGTATTGAGTAACTAATCCCTTTTGTGAACAAAAATTCCTTTGGGGTGGGGAAAAAAAAAGCAGGAGCACACAAGAGGAGATTTAGGCCACCAATATTTATCTAGCTACAAGTGCATTTTGGCTGGGCTTGCCACAGTGACTTGCCAAGAGAGACCAGACACCTATTTTACATTAGGGGCCTGATTCTTACTTTCCACTGTCTTATGTATAATTCACACTGACTCTCATGCCTGTTCCTTGTAGAGCAGCTTAAAAAGGGTCTTGGAGTGAGTGGAAATTAGCAGAGTCACTATGCATGAGCAGAACAGAGCAGAGTGTCATACAGGACACTTCATTTTTCCTTTGCAAGTCCTCATAAATTGGATTGTCAGTGTTCATTCAGGGGTAAACCCTAATTAATGGTATGTTACTGGTTCCTTTTGGGATGAAGGTAACCATATACACTCAAAGTACTTTTTAGCTTATTGGTATGTTGTGATATACCTCAGGGCAGGATATTCATTGGAGATAAGTGTTCTTTACTAGCTGATATGTGGCTTCAACTTCTGTCCAATCTCTGGTTGAAATTTATTTTTGTGAGCAATCCTGTCACAAACCTTTATTTGAATGGACTACCAGGAATAATATCATTTGCATTATCACTCCCAATACTTTATAGAAATTTGACCACTGAAAATAAGTTACACCAAAACACAGAGAATGGTCACTGGTAATAAATAGGTGTTTTCATTTCACAGTTGTTTCTTCCAAGGAGACTCATTACCACACTTTGCTTTTAAGGTGGAGTTATTTCTTGTGCCAAACGATAAAGTCAGTCAATGTGACTGTAAGACAAGGGGATTATATTGGATCCTAGTCATTCATATTTAATAACTCAAGTGTTTTAATGTCTTGAAAGATAAGGGAATTTATTGCTTTTTCAATAGATATTATATCAAGGAACAAAGAAGACTGCCAGTAGTTAATTGATTTTGTTTGAAGAGCTTACATATGCTCACTGCTGAGCTAGTCATTAAAAGATTATTTGCCTTCTATTTAGTTCTTATATGAAGTATCATGTAACCCATGATTCAGCATTTTTGGTCAGTTTAAGGTGTCATGGGAATACAGTTACCATCTGATTTGTCTTGTTTCAGAGGTGTTCAGTACCTCAGTTACATACAAGTTCCCTTCAGCCCTGAGATTTTACCAGTGCTGTGCAAACTTGTTAAAAAACTTACTAAAAACTGCTATTGGAATGAGTAAAAAAGGCCTTTGAACCCATTTGCTTATTATTGGCACTTAATTCTCAGTAAAACAGATGCTGAAATTGTGGAAGCAGTGCCAAGGGCAAAGATGCAGTGACTCATTTTATACCAGTCCATCACTGGCATCAAGCACTGCCACCAGGGAATATCCCCATTCCCTGTATGAACAGAAGGATGAGAACTTTACTTTTTCTAGCTGTGATAAGGGGCTTCCCTGACTCTGGTTTTATGGATACATTAAGGAAAATCAAAGGGGATTCATGATGAGTCTTGTTAAAGGGAGGGAAAAAAGGTAAAAATAACTATTTTAAAAATTGGGGAAATCCATTTTTTGTATTTGGTAATATCTAAGTGGTAATGTTTTGCAAAACAAAGTTTTACAGTAATGAAGAGAATATGCCTGCACTTGTGACACCATTCACAGAATCACACAGTAGCTCTTGAAACCTACTAGAATTTGGGATGTATGATATTACAGTGATTTACTAGCAGGTACCATCTGCATGAGAACAGCTATCCTTTGCCATAATGGATAGAAAGCATTTATTCCAATTTACCCCAACACTTTGCATCCCTAATTTAGGAGAGCAAATTAATTTAACTTAGGAGAGTAATTTAACTACAACAACAGCTTCTTTTACCACTGATCATATCCCTTTTTATGCTGTTACCATCTATTGAGTGTAGAGTAGCATCAATGGTATATATCTTTTAAAATATGTCCTGCAGTATTTCTGGTTAGGAGGGTGATGCTTTGGGCATTACAGCATGCCCTGCACAAAATCAGAGGCATCTCATGAGCTGGATTTTCAGCTGTGACATGTCACTTAAGCTGGGTGATGCCTGAGAGGACAGACCAGGCTGTTGTGCCTTTCCCTTCACCCAGAGGCAGATCAGATGTCCTAAAAATGTTGCATTTCCGTTCCATGTTTTTATAAGCAGCTGCCAGTGTATTGTCTTCTCTCATGTAAGATGTTTGGAAGGAATCAGATGTCAGGGAGCTACAGTAATGAATTAAATGATGAAACATTATCCAGACATAATCTATGGGACACAAAGGGCTGCATCTTATTGTCTGGATAAACAGGCTCTGTCTGGCTTTTGCAGAGCTGAGAGGCAAAACAAATCTATATGATCCCCTGCAAACTGGCCTTTGTTTGGCTCTCTGATTTTGTTGCAAGATGCAGAACAACAAAAAGTTGCTCCCAAGTGACTGGGAAGCCAAACAGACTGTTGCATGTTATTTATTTCAGAAAAAAAACCCCTGGTATTTAGCATGACATATGGCAGACTCATGAGTTTTCTATTTGATGAAGATATGTGAATATTTGACACATAGCACTGAAAACCAGGTCCTTTGGGAGAATATTGAAAACAAGCAAGTGACACTGGCACAGCTGTTTCAAAATGACTTTGAGATTAAAACAGGATCCCAGTACAGTCCTTATGTGAAGCCTCCACAGTCTGCTCTTAACATGCCTTGGTCGTTCTGTTTTTGGGAAAGCATGAAAAAGGCCAGTGTTTCAGGTGGGATGAGTGAATTTGATTTACACTAGGTGGAACTCAGAAAACAGTTCTACATTTTAAGTAATTTCATAGGCATGCAGTATCCATTCCACATGAGTGTTACAGCATTATAGGTGAGCCAATACCTGTCCTCCACATATCATACCTGAGACAGCTCTTCTGGTGTTTTTGAGCAGCTGTGGGAGGGGGCAAGTTATCTTTGAAAAGCATGGTTACTTTGGCACATTAATTCTAAATATTACCAACTAGCCTTTATTTCCAAAATAAGTGTTGGGATTTGTTGGAGTTTATCCTGCACATATACTATACATAAGTGTATACAACACTGACAGCTGAGACATTTAAAAAGAATTGCTCACAATATTGCACATCAAGAAGATATGTGAGATGGCTGAAGCTATCAGAGCAGTAGTTTTCTTTCAGTATTTAAGTGCCTACAAACTGCCTGAATCATATTTGCTGAATTTTCAAATCATCGTGTAGCTACTTGTAATAAATATTCATACAGGATTTCTTCTAAAATGCAGGTAAAGACAGGAGCCATGGGATGCAAACCTGCAATCTGAGGAAGCTTTTATCTGAATGAAAAGGTGAACTCCTGAGTTTAGTCTTACCTGACCTCTGAGGCTCAAGTTCATTCCTCCCTGAGAATCTTTTATGCCTGCTGCTTGTGGAAATGATGTTATGTCCCCTAATCTTCTGCCTAAAAACTGGTGCTTCGCCAAACTAATGAAAAATCTTCTGGGGTTTTCTAAGCTATTCTGTCCTCGTTTCTAAAAGATAAGATAATGAAAAGTCCAAAAAGAGCTGTTCTTTTTCACAAAACAGCTCATAAAGGGGGAGCTTTCCTTTCCAAGGCAGCAGTGCAGGCTTCACTGCAGGATGCTAGGGCACATTGGTTACCCAGAGTTCACTGTCTTCAATCATCCATCATTTAGTCTCTCTTGATGCAACCACAAGGGTCAGACATTGCTTTAAAAAGCTCCAGTATGCCACAGGCCAGAGCTATTCCAAGGACAACCGAGTGGCAATGACAGTTTCAGGTACCCCTGGCCACTTGCAGAATGCCCCATTGCAAGGGATTGCTGCTGGGACAGTAAAACTTGCTGTGATTTCACATATTTCTGGGGATAGTATTTTTGGCTTACTCCTGAGATAGTTCAATTTTTCCTACTCTTTCAGTCAGTTGGATTTCTGTGACAGACAGAAATGACATCAAGCTTTGTTGTTACAAACTCACGTTCACCCAGTGTTTCCCAAGCACTGTAGCCTCCTTTTGGATTGCTTACTGAAGGATCCTTGGATGACCTGTCTGTTCTGTTCCACCGAAGTATCCACCAGTGTGTTTGACTTTGGGGGAGGTTTTTCTGGAGAACAATGGGTATTGCTAAAATAAAGTAGGTAAGGCTGTTCTTTTGAAGACTGATAAATGTGTTACAGGCTTATTCTGAGAAAAATTGGGAACTCATTTCCATTTCTGTTACTTTCACAAAGCTTTTGTATTTTCATATGTCATCTTTTAAAAAATTTGATATAAATTCTTCTGTGGAGTTAAATGCTATTTGAAAAAAACTGTTCCAAAAGTATCTTGGCCTGTGGTCTATACAGTTGCATACAGTTTCATTTTGTGAGATGATAGCACAGAAAAATTTGGTTAGTGCCCCTGAATTCAGTTGTAACACTAACATTGACTTCAAAGTTCTTTAGGCTGTGGCTACCTGCATTTAGCACAACAGGAAAAATATGTAATATGAAAAGAGTACATAGGATGAGGCCAGTCCTGTTTCACTGAACTCTATAGGCTTTTTTTAGAATTGAAGCAGGATGGACACATTACTCAGGTCAATAATTCTGTGAACTTGATACTAATTTATTGTAATCTGCATTTTAGATTGATATATTCTCCTGCCTGATGGTGAGGTTGGTGTTCATGGATTTAATTCTAAACTACGTATGGCAAATTTACTCAAAATACTGTAGGTGCTCCAGTAATAGTGAAATGGTGAATAATTCCTCTTAGCTTTTCAGTGCTTCTTCAGTCTGTTGAATTTAGGAAGAATCAACACAGTTTGCTACATACTTGTATCTGTAGTTTTGGATTAAATAAGTTGAAGAGGAGGTCTTTTAATTAGAGTAGCTGATAGAGATAAGAGGACTTAAAAATAATTTGCTTGATGAGTGTATTATAGAGGGAGTAGATGAGGGCTTCTCTTTAGGAAGCATTCTTAGTATGTGTCAACACAGAATGGTGGGACAAGTCTTATTACAATATTGTGTCACTGATGTTAGTAATGTCTGTATGAAGAATAAGCTCGTCTGAAATACTCCTCTTTTCTGAAAGCAAATTAATTTCCTTTGATGATGATGAGATGCTTTGATGATGAGAGCTGCTATGTCTGACTCACAGGTGTCCCCTCTCAGTCTGATTTCTGTTGTTAATTGGAAACAAATTTTTTCGTTTAGGCGGGTATGAAATTGAAAGGAAAAACCTAATCTTAGAAGTATCCATTATTACACTGAATCTCTGATAACATGTCTGAAGCATTTCAGCAATAATGATTCAGATTAATCTAACTTCAGCATTTCTAACTCCAGCATCAGTTTCCTCTCTAACTGGATTTAAAAACAAAACCCAGCCCTTACCTAAGCCCATGTTCCTGAGAAGGAGGCTGTGTGTGACAGAGAGGGGTTAAGTGAGTGCAGTTACTAGGAGGGTTTTGCTGCTTTCATGGAGACATCTTCCATCTTTCATGGAGGCATCCTCCCCCAGGCCTTACTGGAAGGCAGGGGGCAGCTGGAAATGGCATGGGGCAAGCACAGATGTCTCCTGCTTGTGAAGCCAGGCTGAAAGGCAGCATGGGAACAGCAGGAGAACCCGGGTCCCTGTGAGCAGGAGGCACAACTGCAAAGTTCTGTGATACCTTTGCTCCCTCCATTTTTAAAAAGGAAGATGATAAGAAAACCTTCAAAAGCTCTGAACCTTTTCTCATATTCCAATTGTGTGAAAAGGAATATTATCCCTTGGGAACTTGGCTGAACTCGAGTGTTCCTGAGTGGAGGAGCAGCTTGCACATGTGCCAGCGTGGATCCCTGTGGCAGATCAGTTTGCTGCAGGAGAACACTTGGCAATCCTTCCTTGTTCCAACCATGTGATGATGGATGGAGGAACAGTTCTTCAGTGCTGTGCCATGGACAAACAGCACCTCTGGGCACAGAAATGGTCATGAACCTGCCTAGAGTTTATGTAAGTAAAATGCAAAAGAAGAGCAGAGGTTTTTAATTGGATTTCCCCTTTTCCTTTTCCATCCATCCAAAACTACATTTTTCTTTTCTGTATTGTAAATGCATGAAGGAGTCAATCAGAAGTCAAGCGAGTCTTTCTTTTTTCTTTAGGTCTAAACAAAAGAATCTCACAAAATTTTTACATGTTTGCTAAATTATTTTTTTTTAATATCACTATAACTATTGCTTTAAGACATCTTTGGAATGAAACCTCCCCTCCAGAAGGATGTTCACCTAAGTCACCTGAGATCTCCATGTTTGTAGAAGAAAGGCAACCAACCATTGACTGATGTACACCGATTTAACACTGATCTAGTGTGTAAGAAAAAAAAGAAGATACATTTTTTCTGTGGATGAAAAATGCTGATAAATTTATTCAATGATGTCAAATACTTTGGCATTCATTGTTTGGTAATTTTTGCAGCTAAGGTAGATTCTAGACTTAAGGTACTATCTTGAAACACAGTTTTTAAAGGACATTTACTCAAAAAAAATGGGAGCAAGATAATAGATTAAAATGAACATAAAAAGCACAGAGCCAGGTTGTGTCTGAACAGCAAAAGCAGTCTTTCTTTCCCCTTCCACACAAGATCTGTAGTCCCAGTTGTACAAGTGCACTCAGGTTCTTCTGCACAATATTATGTATGTCCATATTGTTCTTTGACCATAGGAAACCCTCAAGGCCACCAGGCTTGGTGATGCTGAGAGCTCAGGCTCTGCATTGCAGCTTCTGCTTCATGGAGCCTCACCAGAAAACAGCCCTGGGCAAGTGGAAGGCTCTGCACAAGGGCTTGCTCTGGGGGCAGCTGGGCTGCAGCCTGTCATGTGTCAAGGGCAGGAAATCTGTATCAGGAGCAAGATGCTTGTTAGCTGGAATATATAGGTGATTTAGATTAAATTGCACCTTGTATAAGTGACCTAATGTCAGTTGTACAGCTGGCATTGCTTCATATGGTAAGGATGCAAAAAAAAAAGAAAATAAATAGGCAGTCCAGAATAGAAGACCAAGAATAGGGTAGGGAATAAGAGAAATACAATCAGCAAGTATCTACATGGATTGAAATCCCAATGCCTATTAGGGCTTTTATTCCTAAGATCCATTGCGTTATTACTCCTTTCTTTTTAAAAATTCTTAGCATGTTATCTCAAATAACTTTTGTTTCTATTGTCAGACCTTTCAGTCATAGGCAGTGGCCATACAAAGGGTCTTCAGTTTGCCATGTCTTAATTCACAGCAAGGGACTTCAGAGCAGTGACAGCCGTCTCCTGAGAGAGGAGGTCTGATGACTAGCCTGCTTGTGAGTGAGATTATTCCTTCTGTGAAAGCAAAGCAGTGTTTTCTCCAGCTGTGTAGGTCAGAATTTTAAAGTAAGCTGGGGACAGCTGTTCCTGCCTGTTTACTGACAGCTTCTCTGTGTGTGCTGGGTGTATGCATGCAAAAATCACCGTGCAAAGTGAGGTGCTGAGCTCAGTCACATCAGCATGTCAGCACTCCAGCCCAAAACAAAGACACCCCAGGGAGGGGTATACATTTTGCCTGAGAATATTCTCATCTTTTTTGTTGCGTAAATCAATCCTAGTAAAAATTTAGTGCCAATCTTACCTCTGGAGTGAAAAGACATCTATTTAAGAAAGCATGAGCATTTTGATGTATGTAAGAAGCAAAGTTAATGAGCCTTGCTTATAAATTAAATGCAGACAAGTAGATGTATGTTCTCATCTGTCCCTACTGTCATTGTTTTAGTACTGAGTTCCTCGTAATATTGAAATTATTTGAGATTTACAATAGTTTGACAGAGTAGGGAAGCCCTGTTGTCCAACTGTGGACCTGATGTTCACTGCATCTGCTTTAAGGTCCCACAAAAAGTTTCTGACGAAGTGGGAAGCTGGATCCAGATCTTTCACCTGGAACATATTTTATTTCTGTGGAAATTTGGTCTTGAATATTTTAGACTTACAACAGGCAAAGTTTATCCTCTTATACCATTCGTAATTAAATAATGTCCTCGTTTAATAATGCTGGCAGAGATTCAAAAGCTTACAAGTCTAAGACACTCAGCTGCCTTGTTTCTATTCCTTTTAATAGAAAATAAGCTATTTTAGCCAATACATTGTGGGTGTGTCCATGTAATGGTGTACATATCAGTTGGTCCCAGAGCCTTTTGACGTGTTTAGTTCAGTGCTATAGTTCAGAAGAAAATTTATAAATTACTTTATACTTATATAATTTAACTACTACTTATTATAGTAAGCATTTGCCTTTGATCAGGTTTCTACAGTGTTGCTTGAAAAGTGAATTAATATTTAATTTCAGTCAATAAAAAAGACTTTGTGGGTGGAAAACCAAAAATAAATGCTAAGAGCCAAGATAAAAGTGTAAGAAAGTCTTCAAAGGCATCCAGATTTTGCTTTAGATATTTATCCATAGTCATTGATTCTTAATTCCGTCCTGGTCTTTTGGCTTTGGTAAGCAAATATTAAATATCTCCTCTGAGCTGCTGCAATCTGCCTACACTTCCAGTACACTTTAGACAGCAAGAGTTTATAATGGGTGCAGGCAGCTTCCTCCAGATTCTGAAATGGGTTGCAGGGCAAAAGTTACTAAATTAATTCCAGCTGGTCTAGCCCAGACTGGAAGCCTGATTGTTGGATCACCCTTTGGTCCTACTTTCATAGTAATTCACCTTGGTTAGGAGGCAAAAGTTATTAACTTGCATGCAGGAGGGCCATGCTGACAGCTTCAGTGTTGCCGTGCATTGTGGAGGGACCAGCACACTGAGTGATACTTGATTTCTCCAGGAAGTTCCATCCATGGAGTTCTGCATCTTGCAAATTTTTTTTGTTCAGCATATTGTAAAGGAGAAGAAACAGAGTTTATTGCAAGTGGACAAGGAGGGACTAAGGCTGTTGTGTATTCACTCAAGACAACAGTTTTGACTTTTAGAGCAGTAAATAACTTGTTGGACCTGTCCTGCAGCTGCTGTCTGCATGGAGACATTTATTTTCTGTTCACTGTGACTTGTGGTGACAATTAATTTCCATTACTCTCAAGCTGCACCAGCCAGTAGAGAATATCTGTGTGCAATCCCAGAGACCTCATAGGCTGAGCAGGTGATGGGCAGGAGGGGGGAAGACCTGGGTGCAGCAAATGGCATCCAGCAGGGACATGGTTACAGCAGCTGGTGTCACTGGAACACTGCAGCTGGGCTGCTGAAGGGTTCCACAGTGCCTGGCATTTTCTTACACAACATGTGTAAAACTTCTGTGAATTAACTTTTCTTCATTTTTTCCTTACCTGGTTTCAACTTCGCACTCTTGTACGGCTCAGAAAATGTCTGAACTGGGCATTCTGAAAAACAGAATTATGTGGGAGATAAACTTCAATAAAGTCTTCACTTAACATTGCATTTAGTTATTGCTCTGTGTCACAAAAAAGTGAATTAAGACATTATGAAAATTGTTTACAAAAAAAGTAGGGAAAATATGTCATGTGAAGAAGCACACAAAATTCAGGTAGGTGATCATCCACTTGAGAGAAAGTAAAAAAAAATATCTTAAATAAGAATAGGAAAAATATCAGTAAAAAGAACCCCAGTGCTAGCAAAGTCCTAATTAAGCCAAGTATGTAAAAATAGACAAATCAATATATATTAAGGTGCAATGTAAACCATGTAGGTTTAAAAAAACAAGGCAAATGAAGTGAAATGCCTAGTTTTATTTGAGGATGTCAGCCAAGTAAGTATTTGAGAGCTTTGATGGAAAGAAATCCTGTAATATAAAGATACGAAGTATGTATGAATGACAGAGCAAATTTCCCACTGGAGTAAAGTTCCTATACTTCAGGAGTGAAGAGCTCACACTATCAGGAAGAGCCCACAATCTCTGACCTAAACAGAGAGAATGATTACCTATAGCTCTTCTATCTAGCTCTTCTCCATCAGGGTCTGGACACGGATTGTGAAAAGGTGAAGGGAACCAAAAGTCTGCAAGTGCAAAAAACACATCATAAAGAGAAGATGTTTAGACCTTATGAGATATTCCCTTCTGTACTCTCCCTGGCATTGGGTGTTTCCTGGCACTGGGTGCTTCAAGATGTGTGTTAAAGGGTGGGTGAGCTGTTGCTGTGCCCTAGCATGGACAATTTCAGCTATGAGAAAGCTCATACTCCTTTTTCACATCCCCACCACTGCATTGTGCTGGGAGGGAGTTTTCTGAGTGAGAGGACACTGCATTTTGTGTACTTGAAGGTCAAAGAGCCCCTTAGCTGAGGTTTGTGTTTGCTTGTTTTTGGTAAACAATGCTATTTCACTTGCTTGAATTTATTTAGTGAGTCTGTGTGTCCTTGTGCTGCTCATACCCAAAGAGTTGATCAAACAAGGTGTGACTGTAGGGGGTTCTTGTCCCTCTGCAGCCTGAAGGGGAGCTAGTTGCCCTGCCCAACTCTGAGGTGAAGCTGATTAGCAGGAATGTGGTTATGAAAAGACACCCAAGGGAGATGACAAGAAAAATGGAACATGTGTCCCTCCCTGGCTCTGCCCATGACAGCAGCTCCCCCTGTTCCGAGGCCAGTGACAAAGCTCAGCTGGAATCCGCGTCCAGCACTGCAGAAGATGATGCTGCACTGCTCCTGCACAGCTGGTTACCATCTCCTCTGCATTGTTGGAGCCACACAAGATAATGTTGTTTTTCTTCTGTAAAGCCAGGTTTTGATGTTTGAGTCTGCTGTGTTTTCAGGGCTTTAGGGTTTTTTGTGTTTTGTTGTTTTGGGCTTTTATTGTGGCTTGAAAGCATTTAACTACTAGTCTTTCTCAAGGCCATAAAATGTTGGCATTGAGAAATAAAAGAGAACGTTTTTTTTTCCTTTGAGTGCTAGTGTGAATCATTGACAAATAGCAAAGAAATGAGCCTTCATTAATCACAGTCCTTTAGCAAAGCAAATATTGAGCAGGCGCGTGTTAGGGAGTGTCTTATGTCAGGTCTGCTTTCAGACAAGGCTGCTGTGGAAGCGTTCTTGGTTGCACTGTGCAGTAGTGCTCTTTCTGTCATACAGATGCTCATTTTATTAGGGGTTAGCTGAACACCAAGACTCCTTTGGAAGGCAATTACCCTTTTGCTTCCACCCCTGCAGTTTCTCAGATAGATGGATACAGTCTGACAACCATAGAGAACAAGTTGAAGCCTGGAGAGAACATGACAGTCCAGTAATTTCCCCCCTCACTCCCTGTAACTAGAGGTACACCTCACAATTTTCAAAGTCATTTCATCAATAAAATTTGTAATTTTTGTACTGTTCTTAGAATAGAATAAAACCTTTAAGTAAAAATAGGGGAACAATTGAAATACTGTAAGGAGAGTTTATATTTTTCATATCTGAATTCTTGTCTTTCAGATTTTTGACACTGATTTAATGAAAGTTCTCTTTCAGAAGTCTAGAGATAATGAAATATGGTTGGAGAATTTCATATATACTGAGGGAAGCCAAGGCAGTATGCGATTAGGAAATCTGCTAAATAAAAATAATCTCAGTTGTTTGTCCTTTAGAATCAAATGTCTTTGGCACAAATCTTAGTCCCTGTATAGAGATTTTTAGAAGGGTTAGTAAGGGAATATCTATTACCCAGTAGACTTAAGGATTCTAGTATAATGAAACAAAAATCAAGGTATCAATCTAAAAAAGAAAAGAAATTGTTTTTCCTTTATTTTACAGCATTTAAGAATTGTCACTTGACACAATATGTGGTAGTTCGGTTTCTCTAATAGGAAATAAGAGGATCTGTGTGTGAGAAAATGATATGGTGTCTGGCTCTTTAGTCTAACAACTTGTGCAAATAAAAGAGGAATCAAAAGAGCATTTCAAGTGTCAGCTGTTCATGTGATGGGAGTGATCTCATACACTGGTATTCTGCACTCTTACAATGCCCAGAGACATTGTATAAAGCCAAAAATGAGATTTTACATACAATTTCTTGACACAAAAGAGCTACAGGAGGCATGAGAGGTTTCCTACAGCAACACCAGAAGAAGAATAGTAGCACACTCTCAGTTCTGCAGCTGTTGGGTGGGTGACCTGCCCAGCACCCCCGATCTGCTCCTCACTGGTCACCCCCGAGCCCCAGCCCAGGAGACAAGAGACAGCCCTGCCCTGTGTTTTCTTTCAGTCCAGCTTTCAAACCATAACTGATTTCTGTCCTTTTATACATAAGCTTATATGTGTATATATATATATATATATCTATGTCTGTGTTTGTATGTATGTATATGTATATATTCAGATATAATACTTGTCAGCACTTTCCAGCACTTATCTTATGGGGAAGACGGAAACCACAAGCAATTCTTTCAGACATGTTTTTGACATAAATCCCAAGGTGTCCCACTTTATCATATTTCTGCCATAAGTACTTGGTAGCTGAACTCCTGCTACTCCAGTTTTTCAGTTGCTGCTGAGATGGAATTAAGCAGAGGAAATGTTTTTTCCAAGGTTTGTTTTTTGATCACTTGCAAGAAATTGTAAAGAATTGAAAAGCAAAAGGAGAGCCATCTAAACTCACACTGAAGTGTTTTATATTAATTGAATTTTGCTTAGGGGTCAAAATCATTTAGGTGTTGACTTTGAGATATTCCACACATTTTAGAAAAGTTGACTTGGTTGGATTACTTTGCAACATTGCTAAATGCAAAGTCCGCAGCACTGAGATCGAATTCAGCCCTCCTTCATGTCAGTAGTTGGAGTTCAGCTGGCTCTCAAGGCCCAGTCCTGCTGCAAGAGAGCTAAGGGTTCATCCCTTTTGCCTCCAGCACCCAAACCAAGGTGCCTGCATCAGTAGTCTGGTTGTCTAAAGCTCTGTCACATAGTCAAGAAAAACAAGGGCTCATGAGATTGAGAGCAGCCTTAGGTAACATGTTTTTCTCCACTGACTGTAGGAGAAATTCAAGTCTCAGGCAGGCACCTTCACTCAGCAGGATGGACCTCAGGCAGAGCAGCAGCATGGCATGGGTAAAGTTCTGCAAAGTCATCTTTCAGTGGAGCATCACCAAATACGTCTCTCAAAAGCTTAAAAGCAGCATGTCTGACCTCACCAGAGGGAGGTGGAAGGGAAGGCAAAACAGGTTTTGTTGTCCTGCTGCATATTTACTGCATTAGCTCTAACAACCTCTCAATTTTCTTATCCCATGAGGCAGCAGTGTCAGCTGTCTGCATAGCTTCTCACCTTCTCTACTGTTTGGATGGAAGCTGCAGCTTTTCCAGAATGCTGACTGGAAAGAGCTGGATTTGGCACAGAGCTTCGAGGGTTCTCTGCAAACAACGCCTTCATTTTGTCCCTGAAAGAAATGAGAGTTCAGTTTTTCTCGGAAGATGGAGATCATCTTATGTGTGCTACAATGTTTTACTTAAGCACCCAGCAGCGAACAAATTGTGCTCCACAGAAATGTAGCCAGGTATCAGAATACAGCAAAAGCATTATTTATGCCTTGGGTTTGGGTTTTTTTTTATTTTAAACTGTCCTTACCATCTGAAGAAAAGGTTTGCAGCTAGTCACACAGAGTTCCTTCTCATGAGCTGCAGCATTGCACTGTTAAAGCAGTAAATGTGGTGACATACAAACAATATGTCACTTCTTAGAAACTACTGTAGTTGGCCTCCTTGAAACCATGACAATGAATATAAAAATTCATTATCACATTGTCTACAGAATTAATAAGGAATGCCTTGTTCTTTTCCTCACATTATGTTACTTGAGTATTATATATAATATACATATTATTAGTATGCTAAATTTTAAGAGATGACTTACAGTTAAGCATGTACCTGACTGCAAATAATATCTTAAAATCTATCATTTTACTGAAGTGATTGGTTTGGTGAAACACAGATGAGATACAGCAACTTTGTTGTGATCCAAACTTCATTCTATTGATAATTTCATACAGATCTGATAGATTTTGTAGTTCAGCTGCCTTTAAGATAAAATTTCAGTTTCCAAGAACTAGCTCAAAACATGCTGAATTCTCATCAGGAGAATAGTACTGTTAAGTGGTCCTCACAGGCAAAGAAATAGAAAATAAATCAAAAAAGTTTTTACCACATCATGGAGAAAATTAGAACAGAGTCAAAGATATTGTGGCAATGTCATAATGTATAAGTTATGCCTAAGGGACAAAATTCTAAAATTCATTTTCATATAGATATTAATGGCCTGTGGTAAGACTAGTGACCTTATGACTAGCCTGGTCATTTTTGCAGTGCTTTATTTCTATCATGAGTGTAATATTTGAGCTTTCTGTTGTGTACTCAACTTAGGAAATGAATGTGCCCTACCCAGATGTAGTTAGTAGGGTATTTTTATAGATCAAAGCATGTATTGGCAATGGAAATAGTAGTTTCTTCTCCTCAGTTACTACTCCAAAATTACACTGCAAGTACGCCACATAAGCAGCTCACCTACAGGCTGTTGTTGATCATGGCTGTTCTCAAAGCTCCTTGTCACAGCTGATTCAGAACTTTAAGTACTGAGGGTATGGAGAGGTTCTCCATCCTCTAAGGTGTTTGACTTTGTTTCAGTGATACAATCTGAAATTGAACTGGTAAGGTTAATTGATTTTTAGGGGGTTCATTTTATTTTTTTCTGAGTATCTCACGAAGGGTTGCTGCATTGTAGGGAAGGAAACAGAAACTTTTTTCATTGGCCACCTGAGGGTTTGCTGACAGGAATAATAAGGTAGTTCACAGCATCCTGAAATGCTGGTGGGATAGTCAGCAAATCACTTCTGACTGCTTCAAGCTGGAGCCAAATGTTTCATATTTACATCATGTTCATCTGTGGAGAATTAATCTGGTACTCCAGAAGGGTGGAAACTGCTTAAGAATCTGTTACACTGGGTCCCAAACTGCCAGTACTGTGGATGTCACGCTTCCAGGAATAAAAGCATATGTGCTCATTTTTAATTCAGAGTCATATGTTTTCTGCTGTGAGAATAATTTGCTAGCCTGCATAAACTTTCCTATTGCTGTTTCTGTTGAGCAACATAGGGGCAGACAGTGCTCTGTATTTTTCTCCATTGTATCCCATTGCTATAATTTTATTTTATTAGCTATGAGATGTTTTGGATCAGAGGGAGTCTCAGGATTTAACACTTGTTGTGTATTGAACTGACAGTATAAGGCACATGAAAGAGAAGATTTCACTCTTAACTTGAAAATCTTCTCTTGTTGACATCTAACCTGAGGGAAAAAAGTGCTATGCTTAGGGAAAAAACAGAATAGTAGATAGAGATCAAAGAATACCTGACAGAAGGAAGAATGGCAATTGTTTTGACAGCTGAAAAATCCCAGAAATTACATCTTTTTCTAAATCTGGAAAAGCCTAGAATTTACTACATGTTTCAAGTTGTCTGGCTCGTGGCTCTTCTGACTAAATCAGGACTGGTCACTGAAATGAAGTGTATTGTTCTGACCATGCACAGTAAAAGACAGGTCAGGGAACTGAATCACTGAATCAGAAATATACTCTTAGTTGAGGACTGAAATTCCCATTGTGGCCAAAACCAGTTAAGCTAGATTTTGACTTGGACAGAAATGGAGCCAGTTTGAGTCCAAAATGCTAAAGGGGAGGAAATGCTGACTTCTTGCCAAAGTTTTGTGCAAGAAAAACTAATTAGTCTTGCAGGGCTTGCCTTGTTAATTTTACTGAAAAGATATTATCAGGCTCATAGACATGAACACACATATAGATGTGTACAAAAATGATGCACAACATTTGTTTGCATACTTAGTTAATAGTTTAATGGGAAAAAAACAAGCAACCACTGTATCTGGTCTACTCTGACTTTATATTGACTGAAAGAAAATGGAGAAATTATATAGGATAAGGAGAAAGTAGGGCTTTACTAACCCAGAATTGGCTTCATAACAGAGTCCTGCTGTAATCTGGCTTTTAGATTAGTGGTTTTTGTTTATATGCTCTCTGGGATAATAGTTGCTTTTACTTTTGTAAGATGTGAGCCAGCCTCTTGGGGATTTCTGAAAACTTTCTTACATCCTTTAAATATTCTTTTAAGAATTTAGCACAGATGTTTGAGCAAATGAAAAGACCAAGCAGTTTTCATTAGGCTCATGACTTACCCTTAAGGCTGTTTAAGGGTCATCATCATGGATTTGTGTCACAGTTCAAACCACTTTGCTTATGATAGGTCTTAAAAAATAGGATATGAGGTTTGCAAATAGACAGACATATCAGGTGAGTGAAAAAGTTCTTTTCTTTTTCAGGTTGATTGGAAATAGACATCTGATAAAAATGGCAATATTTTGCATTTCATTTTAATATTTTGCACTGGTTTTTATGTAAGGAGCTTACTGTAAGAGCTCAGTTCTGGAAAGAGAGTGCAGTTGAGTGCAGTGAAGTGGAATCCAAGCAGAATAACACTGACACTAGGTTTGGATTAGGTATTTACTTCCTGCCTCTCTGCCTCTCTTACAGCCTATCACAGGGAGAAGAGATAGTAAGCAATATCCTACAGTATATGAAGCTGCCATAGCAAGAGAGGTTTGAGAATTAGAACTAAAAATTGTGATTGCATGGCAAATCTCCACAACTAATTTACTGAGAGCTGGTGTCACTTTCTGGGAGCTGCTGTTGCCTTCCCAGTCTCCCTCCCTGCCCGCCAGTACAATTTTGCCAATGACTACAAAAGCTCTGGGCTCTTAGCTTGCTTTAAAAAAAAAAAACAACATAGTGAAGCAAAATTTTTTGACAGAAACCCAAGAGAAAAAAAAAAATATCAAGACTAGTTACACCTGGGAGTGTTTTGTTATCCATTAAGTGGCTGGCCTTCTGAAGATCTGAGTATCAGGAGTGGCAGCAGTGCTCACTTAGAGCTGCGGCATGCAATGTAAGCTGGAGTGGTGGGGCTTGTCACCACAGTGTGTCCCTCAGCCCTGCAGTGACGTCTGGTAAGCACAGTCACACGTCTGTGTCAGCTAATACTATTACAAGGCTCCAGAGTGGTAAAACAGCAGGCTGCCAGATACATTAAGTACCCATATGGTATGCTTGCTCACCTGTCCTTCCTCTCCCCTCCACTTTTGCTTTCCTGCACCTATGCTTTAAAAGAGTTCATTAAAAAAATGATTCAAATGCTAAGGCCTGAATTTCCAGGGCTGTTGCATTTATTCAGAATAGTCCTCAGCCTTTCCATGAGTATGCAGAGATTATAGATTTAAACTCCCACACCATTCCCAGGATAACGACATAAACTCAAAGCATAAGTGTGGACTATCTAATTTTAGTCAGGTGGCAGTAAATTTTCCTGCAGAAATGCAGCATGTGATCTTTCTCTGAGGAGAAAACAAAACAACTAAATATACTGCTCACTGTAACCCCTTTGCTAAAGCAGAACATCAGCTGCTTCTTAAAAAAGTTCTTATTTTCTTTAGCCTCAGTTTTTCTTCATGAGTATAAAATGGTTGTTATAGATTTTGCATACAGAGCAAAGATATGTCCTGGCAGAAAGGGCTGAAAAAATTATTTCTTGTATTTTCCCTTTGTCCCAATCAATCCCAATCACATACTGTGAAATGGTACTTGGCAATGGTAAAGCATTGAATTTGCTACCACCTTAACATATATGTTTATTTGTGTTAACTTTTCTTCACCTGAGAATGGACAACAATGGAGGATGGGAGTGCAAGAACAAGTATCAGGAAATCCTGCTGTAATCATCTTAATTAAAAAAGAAGTGGCTGTGGTATATGAATGCAAGACTGTCAGGAATTATGGCTGATAAATATGTGTAACCTGTAGTGCCTGGGCTCAGTTTCTGTACATTATTAGCTTGTATCACTTTCAAGGAATTTTAGAACTTTATAATCAAAAATTGTAGCCTGCTGTCTGCATTCATACCTGCACCATTGGCATTCATACCTACACCATTGGCATCAGTGAACTGCTTGCAAAATAGATTAAGAAAGTGTAAAACCTGTTCCTTTTTGAACATAAGAATGAAAAAGATGTTTAAGACAGATTGTGCAATTATCTTTCGAAAGAGTTCCTTTCTTAGTCCAACTGAAGGATTATGATGTATTTTAGAGAGATTTTGGGGTACAGTGAATATCTGACAGATAAGGTGATTTCCTTGCTGTATTAAGCTGAGCAGAGGACTCAGAAGACATGAACACTGTAAGTGGCTGTAATCTGCTTTGATGGGTTTAGAAAGTCAACAGACAAAAATAATACAAGAGGTCATTAAACAGCAGTGTGCAAGGTTTGGTGTCATCAAGATGTCTGATGCCATGTGCTGGATGTCCTGAAGTATTCACTGAACCTAGGTCATGAAACACAAGGCAGGATATTGACAACAGAGTAAAGCTCGTAAGATCTATGTGGAGAGGCTTAGACACACTATGAGATTATGTTTGTCGGCTGAAAGAGCAATGTCAAAGCACACACAAGCGTAACTGAACATTTTGAAGCACAGTAATAAATTGTCAGACTCTCAGAACATAAAATTGAATGCTGTGTTGGCTTCTTTATTCTACAGAATATTTTTAAGACAGTTCTAGAATACCTTTAACCTCTGTACTTGAAACTGAGCTGGAAATTTTCTTGGAAAAGAAAGTTTCTGCCAGTTTTTGTCCAATCAGTACTTTCAAATAAGTGACATAAAAACCACAAATAGAATAGCACAAAGAACATCAGATTTTGTTGATTATTTTTAACGGAATGGTTATGCTTGCTCCTTTGGATACATGTCTCAAGATAAGGGGAGGACAATTTGGTTCTAAACTTGTCAACTATAATCTTAGATTTCCAGGCTGATGTCTGTAATGTGCATATTCACACAGGCTCTGTGTAGGACAGGCATAGCCTTCCCTTCTTCCCTTTTCAGTCACAGAACAACCAGCAAGTACTGGAGAAGGGATGTTCAGAAGATGACATCTCATGAACCAGCACCTGAGTACTGCATAGAGCAAATGACCATCCCTTTGAGGGGCTTGGGGAAAATGCCTGCTCAGGAAAGTTTCACATTTATACTCCAGGGATGTACATTTGAAAAACAGGACATGTCAATATCACAGGAAAGTGCATACATACATTCTCCAAAGAGCACACCTAGCTTATTCCTGTATTGCAGAGGAGTATGTATAGGAAAAAGACAAAAGAAAGTTAAGAAGTGAAGGTCCAGAACTAGAAACAGTTCTGCCAGAGTGCCTGACCATCCATGCCAAGGTCAGATCCAAACAGATCATTACAGAATATCCTATTAATTGCACTATTTTTTTTTTTTTAGCCAATCATCATGTAGAAACTAAGATATTTTTCTATTTCTGTGAAAGTGTGGTTTTTGTACAGGTTACTCAGCAGCTCTCAGGAGCCAAGAGACTTGCGTGACAAAAGCCATGTGATGAGATAGTAAGGAGATAAATCACACCATGTTACAAGGAGGAGGAACAGGTGACTGAGTTTCTTTCTGTTCCTGTCATTTTGCCTGCTTGAGATAAGTCACAGATCACATTTTGTCCAGTGTAGAGACTTTTCATAAGTTGTCTTTGTGTGTATTGAAGACTTCCACATACAAGCAGGCTTAACAGGAAGAAAAGAATATAAAAAAAAAAAAAGCAAACATTTCTTTCTGACTCACCCAGAACCACCTTGTGATGAATTTAGGATTTCTCTGTATCTCTTGAATTTGTGCATGTGGGGTACATTTTGATTGGACTGTGCAGGTATTGACTGCTTTTGGAAAATACCTTCCTGCATATCTCTATCTCTTAAAAATACACTGCAAATGAAAAATCACTCATGTCTGAGATCCAAACTGTATGATCCAAATCCAGCACCAGGAAAGAAAGGTTTGAGTACCTAAAATTTGCTCTCAACATTCATATATTTTGGGTATAAATTCTGCCTGCCAAGATGCCTGTCTTCTCTGAATTAAGCAGTATTTCAGGCTTCTAGGGCACTGTCTCACAAGCACCACAGCTTTTATGCACGTTAGTTTTTGTTTACCCACTGTAAATGACAGATTAGCATTTAAATGCTTTTGTCGCAGTTATATCTGTTTTGGATGTCAAACCAAACAAGCCATTATGTCTCCCTCAAAATAACACTCACTGTTGTTCAAAATGATTTCCTGCCATTTCCCTACTCTACAGGAGTGGCTGAGCATGGAACATTTCACAGTACATATTGAATTCTAAAGTTCTTCTGAAATCTATCATTCATGGCACATTAAGTCTAGCACGCACTGAGAAAGCAGTTGTATTCACTGAGGAACCACAGAAGCATACTCTGAGTAGCAGGGATTTCTTTCCTAGAAAAGTATAGGTTTCCCTATTTTGCCTCTTTTTTTCTCTTTTCCTTTTTATCCTATTTCCTGATGCTTCATTTTTTCCTTCCTTTCTTCAAATTGTGTTGTCCTCCATTGGCCCAGTTTCTTCTCTTTGCTCCAGTGCAAGTCATCTTCTCTTTGTCTTTCTCCAAGAGTTTCCATACCCTTTTGGTTTTTCCTCCCAAACGTGTGCTGAATTTATTCTTTACATAACTTGTCATTTATATCTTGTACCCTGTCTGTTGTCTAATTTATTTTCTTCCTGTCTCTACATCATGTCTATCAGATCAGTAGATAGTCAGAGTTTATCCAGTCTTTCTAGAGATAGTCAGAATCTATCCAGTCTCTTCTGGACTTTCCCTTGGGGTAGAGGAAGGATTGGGTTGAATGTTTGAGGGTGACAGGAGTCCTCAGGAGGATTCCTATGTGACCTGTCCCCATCATGAAAGTACATGAAGAGTCTGACCATACTGGCTATCCTTATATGCAGAAGATAATCTCAAAAATTTCAAGTAATTCTTGATAATTTTTACTTTTGCATGAAGGAAGTTGCTGTCTCATCATGCAGCCATTTCTCTGGCAACATCATACAATTTTAAAACAACTACATGACATTTTTAATCAGTTCACAGTACCTTACAGCAAACCTCCAGTAGGAATTTGAGAAATACTTGCTTAAAAAGAGTGTGTGCTGGAGATGTGCATCTAAAATTGGGAACAGCACCACCATGAGAAAGCCTGCAACACCTCTTCACAAGATCCTATGTAAGATCTGCATGTGTTTTTGGTTCCTGTGAGTGTGTTGACCCTCTGACATTATGTGAGTTTGAAGGAATTGTATAAATATCTAAGTGACATCAAAGTTGAAACTCCCCCAACTGTGTTCAAGGCCAGGTTGGATGAGGCTTTGAGCAACCTGGTTTAGTGGAAGGAGTTCCTCCCCAGGGCAGGGGTTTGGAATTAGATGGTCTCTAAAGTCTCTTGCAACCCAAACCATTCTACGATTCTGTAATTGATTTGACACCAAGGAAGGTAATGCTGTGCATTTTTCATGATGTTTAATTGTCTTCAGAAAGATCTTTCAGAGTCAGACTGACTCAGAAAAATACTTTATAAATGCACAGTATTAGGTTTCATTGGATACAAATACCAAGTATTATTAGGTAGATTAGAGATTCAAGTACCATCCTAAGCCCGTTTTTAAACGCAGTTACCCTCATTCATTGGTACCAGCTATCCACACAAAGCCCCAGTCTCTCAGGTACAGGTTTGCTGAGCTGTTTCAGGCGTTTGCCAATCTCACCCAAGTTTGCCTTTCCAAGCAGGCTGCTGTAGCTGGGGAGCACGCTGGGATGTCCCTGCATGGTGTCTCATTGCTGCATCCCGCAGAGGAGGCTGTGCCCTGTGCAGTGGGTTCAGCATCACCACTGGCCACCCCTGATGTCCCTGCAAGGTGTCTCATTGCTGCACCCCACAGATGGAGGCTGTGCCCTGTGCAGTGGGTTCAGAATCGCCTCTGGCCACCCCTGCCCTGAGCCGGGTGCCGAGTGGTGCCCTCTGAGCGAGGGGATGCTGCAGCACAGCCACACAAGCAGTGCCAGTGCGTGGGCAGGAAGGAAGATGCCACCCATAAAAGAGTAATGCCAACGCCAACCCAGATGTGGCAGAGCGCATTAGGCACCGTGCCTTGACAGCCTGGAAGTGTTTCTGATGGCTGAGGCTTCCCTCGGAGGAGGTGGCGGGCACACACGTCCTCCAAACGCGGGCTTCCCCCACTCCTCTCTATCCCTTCTCCCAGTGGGGACAAGTGTACTCTCACTGAAATCTGTCATCCTTTTTGGAGAGAGACATTTTAAATCCCACTGCTGATACGGAGAGTGAGCAGATCCAGCTGATCCCACTCTGCCAGCTAGTAACAGCCCACCCAGCAGCTGTGAATGCGCAACAGTCCCAAAAACAAACCCAGAAAAGATCTCTGCTTTGCAAAAGTGTAGCAATGAGATGATAGGCTTGCAAAATGCTGGCCTTTTGCCCCGTTTTAAATATTTTAAGCTGCCTAAGTACTATATAATAATAAAATATATGTAAAAACATGCTCTGAGCCTGACAGCCTTTGAGCTGTGACCTATGTGTACATCTTGAGCAAGAAATTTAAATTGCCTTTTGGCTTTGAAGAAGAAGTGATAGGTTATTCCTCTTAAGCAGATGTATTACTGTCTCCTTCATATGTAAATAAATTCTTGATATGACAGGTCACAATCTGAAGTAATTATACTAGAAAATATTTTGCATTAGGAGCTTTGGGGACCAAAAAACCCCAATCAGCTGAGAAGAAATCTTAGCTGAAGTAAGAGAAAATAGCATCATTGCTTGCATGTTTCCAGCTCTTGCCCAAGCTCACAATCCTCATATTTGTGTGATGCCTAAAGCACTGCAGAGTCTGTAGGCTGTAATGCAGTGAGACATTCAGCCTGTCAGGTATACATACTTTATCAGAGATTAGAAAAATCCTGGCAAAATAGTCAATATCTTTTTTCTTGTAAGGGAGGCAGTATGAAAATAATATATATCCATATCAATATCTATATATAGGCATATGTATTTAATGTATAATATTTTAAAATATTTATAAATTTAGAATGTATGAATATTTAATCTAGAAATAAATTTATGTCTCTATTGGGTAAACAACATCTTCAGCACAAACACAGGTAGAAATACTCATTTTGGCTTCGAGATCGATGTAGCAAACTGAGAACATTTATTTTAGGGGTAAAAAAGGGACGTTTCCTGTCTAGGATGCCTAGAACATGGACATTTAAGCAAATACCTGGCCCAGGGAGTCTTTAAACTTACAGCAGCTCTCCAGTTTGCTCTGGGAAGCCCTTGGGTGCCTTTCTGGGGCACTCAGTATGGGCAGAAGTGCTGCACGAATATTACCCCCTGGGAGTTTTGCTTAGTTAGTTAGGCAGTTTCCTTGATAACATCATTTACATTATGTTATAACCCCAGTGATTTAATTCAATGCCCACTGTTTGCAGCACCCCAGCACAGAGAAGCCTGGATGCTGTCATCCAGCTATGTGTGCCTTCTCCTCTGCCAGCCATTTGGGAAGTGCCCAGCTCCTCATGGCAGCAGGATAGCCTGGATGCTGTATCCCAGCACTGGTGGTAACCCTTTTGGGGCAAGAAGCACATGTTTCAGGCATTGCAGTACCTAGTTGAAGGCACTTCATTGCCATCCAGCTTCTTTCTCTGCGGATTTTCTTTACAGTGGACTTGAGAGACTTTCTAGATGGAGCAAAGTTCCCTCTTCACCACTAGCAAACTGTGATGTTACCTTAAAGTTTGCAATGCAAACCTTAAAGTTTGTAATGCACACAAAAAGAGATTTCAGAGTTTACAACTGCCTAGTAAATAATGCAGTAAAAGTGAAAGATATGTTTTCAGACAGCAATTGCATAATGCCCATAAAACAAATGCAATTTTCAGTATTTCTAAGTGCCCGGTACTCCTTTAGTCATAACTGAAGGATCTCTTCAGTAAATATCAACTCAGTTCTCTTGCTAAACTAGAGCTCTGTCAAGTCTTCTCTGTCTCCCTTAGCCACCTTCCAGCCTGCTTTGCAAGTGTGTTCATTACTCTCTTTGTATGCCACTGATGATTGCAATTCAGCTTGGAAGAATATTTTGTATTAGGAAAAAAGTAATCCAATATACATTTATAAAAGGTCTACAACCCAAGTATCTTATTTAAATCTAATCAAACTAAACACATACATGTGCTTAGAAATTTCTCAATTTCTGCTCACAGTATTTGTGACTCTTTTAAGACACCTGTATGAATGGTCTTTTGCAGATTTATAAGAACCATTTAAAAGCAGAGTTAAAACAGGTAACATTAAAATAATGACCTGTACTAGAGTATTATTGTGAAATTTATTTGTAATAAAAGTTCGAATTGCAACATGCAGCTATTCAGCATTTAGTCATTGTTTGAGGTTCATGATAACAAGGACATTAAGTCATTAGATTTATTTGAGCTTCATTTAGATGTATTTTCAGGCAGGCATGGAAACAATTAGAGTTGCAAAATAAGTGGGCTAGCACTGGCCAGTATTTTACCCAGCTGCAGAGCAGGCAGCCCCATGGTGGTGATTCCAGCCGGCCGAGGTCAGAGGAGTGAAGGACATTCCCTCCTCACCTGCAGCCCCAGGCTGAGAGGCCACAGCAGCAAGGCCCAAAGGGCTGACAGCTTTGCCTGCATGTCAGGAGCTGGACCAATGCAAAAGTGGGAGTTTTCCCCCATTTTTTCACTCCAAAGGATTCCAAAGGCCCAAAGGACCTTTGTGGGACCACCTCACAGCCACAGTGTCTTTGGACATGTTATGGAGGCTGAATATTTTGGCCTTCCTCCAGCCATCTCTAAGCATTGGTATTTAAAAGGTTAAAAGTATCTTTCTTACAGGCTTGTACAGATAGAGCCTGTATGGGCCTGACTCAGTCTGTGTGGAAAGCATTTCATGAAGTGTAGCATCTTCTGATGCCACCTCACCAGATATTTGACCAAATGCAGATTTATATTTTTGGCCAGCCTCCTTCCTACCACAAGCAATATATGCAACATATGCAAGAGGAGACTTTCAGAGGACCACAAGATTTAAATAATAGAGGAGAAAAAGCATAGGGCAAAGAAACTCATTGATAAATTTTCTATGTTGTTATTTGTATTCACCAGAATTCTTTGCAGCTAGCCATATTAAAACATTCATTAGTGAAACTTTACAGTGACTTAAGTGCTGTAGCAATATCAGACATAGCCAAAACATTTGAAAGGAAAAATGGGAAATGCAAAATGTCAGAGCTCTTTCAGATGTTGTTTTTAATAGTATTAAACAGCATTTTAGTAGAAATGTGTTAAAAATCGTCATTCGTCTTTTAAATACATCTTTCAGATTCAATGAAAATGAGAAATTCTGTAAATTCTTTAAAAAGTAAAAATTACCAAAATGTGAAGAAATTCTGCAAAAACTGACAAAAAGTTTGAAAATTGCATAGTCTGGCAGAAGATAATGAAAATAGAAAAAATATAGAAAATAGAAAAAAGTTAGCCTACTTCCTCTAGTTTTAAGTAACATCAGTCTCCAAATTTGCTTAATAGTCTAGAGAAGTTACCAAAATCCTTTCAGTATCACATTTATGTGATAGATCCCATTTATATTTTAGATCCCACCTGCTATCTAAAAATCGATGGCTGCTTTTGGATGACCCTTTAATGTCAAGTTCAACACTTCTGTATTTTTAACTGGAAATACAACTCAATATTTATGACCTTTTAAATTCTGTTTTTTTTAAGATAAACTTTTCCTAGGGTCCCAGGAAATGAGAGTCATCAGAGATGAAAAGAAAATCCAACTAGTACAGAAGTGTGTAAAGGGTAAAGGAAAAAAAAAGACAGTGTTCTTCCCACTTTCATCTCATGCTCTTCTTCTAAAAAGGCAGGATGCTATCTTTTTCCAAAATTTGAAGGAGATGTACTCCCTTCAATCTTGCCCAGCAAGGCAGTGTATGCATAAGATTCATAATGCACATTGGCATAGCCTTGAATCTGCATTTGCTACCAAGTTTGTCAGAAGCTCTTCTCTCTGAATGCAAGCTAAGCCCTGCAGGAATTGTGGGGTTTACTGGAACCACATATGGGAGGTGAGACGTGAGTCCATCCTTTTGGTTACCCCAACACGTGCCACACATGGGCCAGCTGTGCCATGTACACCACATATTTCCTGATGGCTTCAGACAGTGTGGAATACCTGACACTGGATTCAGTGGATTCTTCCCAGACAGCTCCAATGCCATGGGTTTCCCAGCATGAGGGAAACAGGACTGCTGCATGCGTCCCTGCAGCCACACACTGAGCTTGGTGCAATGCTGAAGCAGAGGCTTGTGTCAGTGTGCACCATTCTCCATCTCCCACTCAGACCCTCACATTGGGAAACTCTGCAAGCATGCCACAAAATCTGACTCCAAACTTCCTCAAGTCCTAGGAAAACATTCCCCTTGACTCTGCTGGAATTTGAATCAAACCTGTGATCTCTAATGAGCTTATGTTGACATTATATTTTATTTTCTCTAATCACCAAGAAGTAATATGACTGAATCTGCAATGAAGCTTTACTCTTGGTGACTATTGTGTTTCTCCAAACATATGTGATTGATGGTTTTTTAAGTGCACATAAAGAACTTAATTTTCTTTCTAAAAACTTTCCAGGCTATTCTTGCAATACATCATAAAGGGCAAGAATATTTGAGGTCAGTCACTTTGCCTTGCCTTGGTGTAAACAGTAGTATCAGATGCTATAAAAGAATGACACAGTTAGTTATGATAGATGGATAAATAAAGTCCTGATTTCCATGTAGGTAGCTTAAAAAATATAAGCTGTAGACCTAGCTTTCCAGCTAGATAGGGGACAATAGCTGGGCTAATTGCTATGATTATGTTGTAGGAATAATTGCTGCAAATGCAAATGACCACTGAGATGTATAATTGGCCTCTTGATACTTCAGCTATTATTACTGTATATGAAATTGCATCCATTACATAAAATTACACATAAGTTTATCATATTTGAGCTTTTAATCCTGCACATGCTCTCAGCTAATATTTCATAGAATCACAGAACCGTAGAATCACAGAATCACAGAATGGTTTGGGTTGGAAGGGACCTTAAAGATCATCTAGTTCTACTACCCCATGCCATCAGCAGGAATACCTTTCACTAGACCATGTTGCTCAAAGCTCCGTTGAACCTGACCCTGAAGAATTGCTCTATGTGAAGTGTCCAAGCTTTTTATTTAAATCCCTTTAACTTTACCTTTAAATAATTGGCACTGTTTGCTGAAGTGATGCTTTTGAAACAGGTGAATTGTATTGTGTAGTGCCAAGCTGGAGTGGCAGACTGTACTTGCCTGCCTACTTTGCAGTTATGGAAGCACTATAGTTTTCTCTGGGCACTGAACTGCTTCTCACAACAAAACCACTTTTCAGAGTACATCTGTAATCCACACACATATCCAGGGAGCTCCTTCATACTGCACTTCCAAGGAATGAACCAAAGAATCTGGAGACTCAATAGGGGAGTTCAGGGTAATCCAGAAGTTGTGCTCCATACAAAGTTGCCACATCTTCCCAGTTGTTTGCAAATCTTATGATATTCAACGTGAAAAACTCAGAAAGAAGCAATACAAAGCTGATACCAAGTAAGAACCTCTGCTGTAATTTTAAGTGATATTCTAGCTGTCATATTTGAGGGAAGAAACTTAAATGCATGGCACAAAGTCAGAATGCTAATCCATTTTCTTTAAACCATGTAATTGTTTTCTTTTTAAATCTGTTTTATGTTTTCTAGAAGGGCTTACGATTGACTTGCAAGCTGATGTAATAAACTGGAAAAAAAAAAAGTCTGTTCTTTCTGCCCAGATATGGGCAGAAAATATGATACTGATGATACCAGATGTGTTTAAGTTCTGGTATGTGTCTTGCATCCCATATTCTGAGTGAGGCTTGTCTGCTTCTATAGGTAGGTATCATTTGCTACTGAAATAGGCTTGACCGTGGAATTAGAACCATTAACTTCTGGACAGTTCTTACCCCAGTGGATTCCAGGCTTTTTCTTAGTAACCCTGAGCAAAGGAAAAGTCTTTGGGGAGAAGAAGTGGAACACTGTATAGCTTCTGGGACAGGATCTGAGGGACATCATTTCAGGTTTCATGTGGGAATAATGAGAAGTGTACACAGAAAGAACTGAAACAAATATTATCTTGTGGATATTCTCAGTTCAGTTGAAGAAACAACAGAGACAATTTCTCCCAGGCTGAGCCTGGGAATCTTAGAGGAAAAGAATTAAAACAATTATTATCTCTCTTTCTGTAACCATTGTTTATAGTTATGGTTCTCTAGAGTGTGCTGTTCATAGTCACCAATAATGTGAGATGTTTCTACTTTGAGACCAATCAAGTATCACCTCAGAGAGTCACATTATAAAAAGACCTGCTACTTTCATTAAACGCTTTTGCCTTCTGATCCACCTGAAGACTGGGGTCTTCTTTCTGTCCCTGACTCAACAGTGTCATTATCTGATATCCACTGAGTTTTCTTTGATAATTTTTCTCTGGTTAGTCATTTTAGAAGAGGTTTGAGAGGTTTGGAAACTTGGTTTTCTTTCCAGTGTTAACCTCGCATTTCCTTGCCTCCAGACTGAAGCAACTTCTGGTGGGCTGAGATAATTGCTCGCTTTCTTGTTTGCTGTGTTGATGTGATGATAATACAGGACTAATACAGCCTAAATGTCCTGATCTTGCATGCCTATTGTAAACCTTACAGCTCAGGTTCCAGTGTTAGCACAGTGGCTCATGTTTCACAGTGCACAAGACTGACACGTATCTGAGAAACTTGGTTCTTGGAGAAAGGTCTCCTTGCTCTTGCTGACCTAACAACTCCTCTAGACTGAGAAGTTACACTCTCTTAGACCTATGGGGCCATGGAGGGACCCCATAGCCATTCCAGATGCTGATTTTTTTGAGAAGTGATTCCCTCCTCCTGTCATTCAACCTGACATGTCCTACTTCTGCCAATTTTATGTCCATTTTCTTCTTTGGAACAGGAGCATTCAGAGGTGCCACACTGGGATATCCCATTTTTTTCTTTCCATTTCACTAAATACATCTTACTAGGAATTTACAAACATGGAGGAAGAAATTTGCATTTACATCAAGATAGTTTTATCTGACATCCCCTCTGACAAGGCAGCCCCACAGGGCCTGGGAACAGATAGACAGAAATCCTTAATGCTGCCGTAGTGGCAGAAAGTGATGAGAATTAGACCTGTTTTGTTCACATTGTGGTCTTGTTGAACTGAACTTTTTCTATCCATTGTTTCTACTTTCAGTGATTTCCAAGCTTGGAAAAACCATTTCGGATAAAAAGCACTTAAAGCTTATTATTGTTCTGAAAAGCAATTGAAGTCTTTCAAGAATAAATTTGTATAATATTAGCTCAGAATGATTTGCATGACAAAAAATACTTCTACACACTAAGATGTTTGTAGAAAACCCACAGTAAAAATAAAACCTGATTAGTGCCATTGAATTAAATAGTAGTAACCTGCTTTTCCTTCCACCCATTTTTTCCAATAATAAGCTCCAGTTTATTGCAATATTTTTTAATTAAAATGTAAATATTTCCTGCCTGATCCTGTTTAGAATATTAGAATAACAAGATGCAGCAAACCTAAAACTGCTAGCATAATGGAAAAAAAAATAATGAATGAAGTATAAATGCAAAAATTTTGCTTTTAAAGGTTATTGTCATGGTTGAAGAAGTAGTTGGAGAAGCCATTGCCTCAGAGATATGCTATATGAAAGTATTAGGAGTCTTCTTATAG
>VZSJ01003473.1:479196-506342 GCA_013398405.1 Pheucticus melanocephalus | reverse complement strand
GTAATGTTATTGCATCATATTTTTTGGCTATGCCTGTCTGACTGCCATACAACTGCAGCTGAAAGGAAACTTTGGAGGGCACCTACCTGCAATACTGCATTGAAGTACAACAATGACCAGAAAAGTATATTTTTAATCTAATTTACTCCTTAAGGGAACCAAAAAAAAACATAGATTACCTTTTGGACCTTAGATTTTTGTAGGACTAAAATGGGATAAGTGCAAACTCAGGGTACATTTAAATTAACCAGATTAGGAACACGCATGTCAGTGCTCAAATTTCAGTACTCAAGATTCTTCAAGGTTCTTGAATGGATTTTGTGCACAGTTCCAGGACCAGAAGTAATGGGCACACACTGAAATGCAGGAAACACTTTTTCACTGTGCAGGTGACTGAGAGCTGGCACAGCTTGCCCAGGGAATTTGTGGAGTCTCCAGCTTTGGAGGTACTCAAAATCCATCAGGACACGCTCCTGGACAACTGGCCCTGCTTGACTAGGTGGGTTGCAGCACTTAATCCCTAGAGGTTCCTTCCCACCTCAGCCATTTTGTGTATTCCTCTGCTTTGCACCCTGGGACAATTTTTGTGCTATTTTTAAAAGCCATTTCGGGTTTGTCCCCACAGATCTTGGTCTCTGCAGTCAGGACTAAAGGGACACCTTGTTTTCTCACTCTGTCAGATGGCAGGAAGAAAGGATAGTGAGCTCTTAGGCTTCTTTCTTCTTTTTTTTTTTCTGATAGTTCATGAGGCTGGAAAGGATTTTCCCATGAAACAGTGCCATCATATCCAGACCCCACTGAGCCTAGTAAAGCCCTTTGAAATCACTGGCTTCAGGAGGCTTCACATCCAGCTCACAGGAGAGGCAAATGTATCTGTGGGGTTAAGACAGTATTTTCAACATTGAGGGTAGAGAAGAAGGAAGAGGGAGAGAAGGGATGGAATTACCATCTCTGTTTTATGGTTGGTTTTCCCTTTTGATGAAAAGTTTCTCTGGTTTGCATATTCCTGTATTTGTCTTGGAGGTATCCTCTTGCAGTTCCCCACTTTCTGGCCAGCCAGTTAGGCTCGCAGGGAGGAGACTTTCCCACACACAGCCCACATTTCAAATGATTCTTTCTTTTCCCATTCTCAGTGTAGGCTTCTTCCAGTTATCACCATTGCTTCTGCTGAGTGGGTTTTTATCATATTTTTCTCCCTCCTTAATGTTGTGAGTAGTCTCACAGTCAGGGACAAGCTGCCAATAGTGTAAGAAACTCCTCCAGAGATAATGAGACGCCAGAAGTATGAAAGGCCTGTAATGAAACTTCCAAAACACCAGCCAGATGGGAATTTTGAATTATCTGACCTAGGAGAGAGTGGGAGATCATGATTAATAGTACCTCTCTTCATTGAAAGGGATATACACATGCTCTGAAGTGAAAGAAGACACTTGAACCAATCTTCCCTACTTGGATCCCTGTGTAGGAGGGAGAATTTATGTGCCAGTTTGGTTTGGCTCCGCACTCTTGCAATACTCCAGTGATTTTTATTCCCCTGTTTTTTCATTCAAATGGGCTGCTGTTCAGGACATGGAGGTTGTTAATGGCAGAAGTAGAGCTGCAGATAGGAACCTGTTGCTGTCCAGGCTCTGCTGGTACTGCTTTTGTTGCTCTAGCCAGCTGTGTTGCTGGGAGTCCCTTTGCATGAAAGCATGCTGTGTTCAAAGCTGAGAGGAGCTTGCCTGTGGTCTTTCCCTGCACAGAGACTAGCTATAGTTAGGGATGGACTACTTCACATTTTCAGTGAGTGACTCTGTGCTGGAATATACTGACAGTTTAAAATAAGTAACAGATCCAGCAGCTTAGGGAGATACGTGAATTACATGATGTTATTTCAGGAGTTTGCACTTAAAACTATTCCTTTCACTGTTAAATATATTAGCTTTTCAGCTAACTTTGTCAGCTTCTGAGCACTGTACATCATTGTCAGAGAGCACTTCTAAGGACCAGCCTCCCTTTCATGATGTTTTAAAATGTGTAGGAATCAATACTTGGAGCTTGGGAATAGCAAGCTCAATTTCTGGAGTAAAATTACAATAAAATCTTGGAATCATTTGTCATTTTTCTTTCAGACATGTGTTGTATAATCTCCCTTTCTTGCTGGCTCTCCAAGGGTAGATTTTATTTTGCCTAAGATTCTCTCAATGCAAACTGGCAGAATGTATCTGGTGTCCCTTTCTGTTAATGTTTGAGCTAGTGCTCACTATGGAAAAAACCTCCCTTTAAAGTCAATGGCATTGTTCAAGCATGATAAGGTCTTTATTTCCATTTTCAGTCCAGCTATTTAAACTGCTTTTTGTCTGACTGTGATAAATATGTCTGGGTGGATTCTGTAGAAAAGCAGAGGTGTTCTGGAGTGGTGCTGTTTGGGAAGCATGGAAGTCAGCCATACTGCACAGGAACCTCAGTGTAAACCATTTCAACATCCCACCCTTTCAGGTTTTTTTCTGCAACACCCACTAATTTTGCACAGATGGAGAGGTATGACAGATCATGGAATTAAGAAACCAAAAGCTTTTTTGTTAAATTTTTAATCCACTCCTCCCACACATTCATAGTTCCTTGATTTATAGTTTAATTCAAAATGAATGAACTACCAGTCTTTACTAGCAAGTGTCTGTTCATAGCATGTGCTGGCTACTAGCCACATGTCTGACCCTCTGAGGTTTATTTTATTATTCCCTAAACAGACTGGCTTACAGCAAACAGTGATCTGTGATCACCAGACCACCATAGCTTTTGGGCATTACTTTAGGGGCAGGCTTTGGGCAGCAATATTCACTTTTCTTTAAATCACTGAGAGCACCATCTTTACTTGAGATAATCACTGTTTCCTAATAAACAAGAAGAAATGCTTTCTAGGAGAATGTCTTTGCTCATTTTCTGAGATGCTGAATAAATAGGATGAAAGAGACTAAACAGAATTAAAAGACAATATGGACAGCTGTTTACAATTGATAGATAATTATACCTCACATCTTTTTACCTATATCTGCTTTGTCCTACAGAGAAAGGGGACTTAGAAGCATCTCTAGCTACTTCTCATTAATTAAGTTAATGCCAATAATTTCTTGCAAAAAGTAACATACAGACTAAACAGAACCTTTTCATCATAGATGAAGTCGGGGAGCAAGGAGTATTCAGAGAACAAGCAAGTAACAATATTCATGCTTTTAACAAAAGGAAACTCAAGCAAAAAAAAAACCAAACAAAAAAGTATAATTTCCTGTCACCTCATTTAAGTCCTTTAGTGACTTGCATAAGATGCTCCTGGGCTTTTAGTGCTACCTGCTGTATCTCTCCTCTGTACTAGCTGTGGAGGTTTCCACCACCAAGATCTGGGGCAGGAAGGGTTTGGCCAAGTGTTTCAGTGGTCTCTCAGCCTCCTTTGAGCACTTTGAGTGCATCCATTCTGCAGAGCAAAGCAGAAGTGTCTGACTGTTTGGGTTTTCTTCTTCTGTTTATATTTTTCAATGGCAGGGACATGAAAAACATATATTTGAGATACTAAGACATGTACTCTTCTCTTAGGGATGCTCCTTATTTTCTCATGTACAAAATAACAGGGAAACTCTTGCACACGTTTAATTTCCTGAATTATTTGCAACTAAATTTGCAACTTTTTTTCTGAGCCCAGTTGCAATTGAATAAGTTCACAGTAAGGGCTTTGAAGTAGAACTATTTCTACTTCTTATTTATACAGATATACCTAGTATAGAAAAAACTAGTCAAGACCTTTTATTTTAATTTTGCAATTTTTTAAAGGCAAGATCATTCTACCTTGTAGAAATCCTTGTAAGAAAATCCTGGGAGAATTTCAAAGCATATGCTGTTCTCGTCTGTGATCCTGAAGGGTTCACTGCTGCCCAAAGAGTAATAACTTCAGTCATACAAGATCATGGATGAGCTGAATATGTCATACAAGCCTTTACTTCTCTGGATTTTTTCTGCTGGAAATGTTCCTGGCTGCTGAACTTTAGGTGACACTTCAGCTAGTTCCTTGAAAAGGCTTGTCTAGACTTTCATTCCATCACAGTGACATGAACCCTGATCCTTTACAACATATCTCAGCCCTTTTCCTTAGGTTGGCTTAGCTAAGAAAGTATGTGGCACAGGAATTGAACAAGCGTGAGATGGATGCTGACAGGCAGGGCAGGAGGTAGCAGTGACATCAGGAGAATGAGGATTTAGAGGTGCCAGCCTGAAAGTACAGTACTAAGGTATGTTTAATCCAAGCAGGCTGCTCTTTTATTAGTAATTCTCTGAATTTCCACAGGACACCTGATATCTCCTTGTCTAACTCATTGTAGTGAATGTGACTGCACAGCTAAGAGGTATTAGATAAATTGTCAGCAAGTAAAGTAGCTTGGTTGCATTTAATCTGTACAGAAATTAGAAACCTATTTAGAGAACAGTTTCCATGCTGCAGCATGGAATATTAGCAGGACAAACTGAGCAAAGTGCCACTTTTTCATCCAGGCAGGTGTAATCCCCTAGTTTTGCATCTATCAGTGCAGAGGGCTAACCCACCTTGTGTATCTGTCCTTTGTGAGGCCAAGGAGTGGCAGAAGGATTTCATGCTCCAGGTTTATCTCCTGACAGCAGAAACAGTCACAAGTGTCAGCCAGGCTTTTCAATTAATAACAGCAAGTGTCTAAACTTTTATCCTTTTCAATTTGTTTGAGCATTGTAGAACTGTCTCCAAACTAGGAATTCATCATTAGATAGAGCAAGGCAGAGGGAATGATGCTCCTCTGTATATGACTTGGGCTGCAGGACTGTCCTCAGGGCTCCCTGTGCTGCAGGAGAGGTCCAGGTCCAGCGTGGCCCTTCTGGGAAAGGAAATCCTCAAACTCTCAGTGTCTACACAGCCCCATAAGACTATAAAGACTGTCACTGTAGCTTTGACCTCTTCAGGGTCAGAGTCAAATATTAATCATTTCTGCTTTCTAATAGGTGTGGTTCCTGTTGCAAATTCACCTTCCCCTCAAGCCCAGAAAATCAGATTACACAATCTCCCATATATTGGCTGAGTTTTCATATCTTCATCCTCCCTTTGGGTTAGCCAAGGCTAATGTTGTTCCTTGTCAGGAAGTTTTATCTGGCTCCTACTCTAAATTACCTTTCTTAGCTGCATGCCATGATTTCTAGTGTCACTCTGAGAAAATTCATCTCCAGAGTCATATATTTATAAAGTACTACAGAGTTCCCCACTCAGCCTGCTTTTAGCCAGCCACATGTTTAACTCCTCTGGTCCTTCCTTGTGAGTCAGCGCTTTCCACCCATCTCTTCAAAGGCCCCTCTGCTGCACTGAGTGTTTCTGACAGTGAGCAAAGCTCAGTGCCACCTTGCTGGGACAGCCTTGCGAGGTAGTTACATAAGGGAACACCACAGGGAGCACCAGGCCACCTCCCTTTCCCCTGCTGTGAATGCTGTGTGCCCTTAAGCACAGGGCTGCTGCAATTTTGCGTTGTGAAATCATGTCTGAGCTGCCACCTATGGCACCTGTTCCTGAATGGCTCTGCATTTTCCCTGAGCAAATCATAATTCACCATCAGCCTGTTCATATTCCTAATTGTTATAGACCCCTTTGTGTTACTTTATTATCAACACTTGGCTACTCAACTCATCTCTGTTTTGCATTATGTGGAAATTTCATTACTACAAGTATTTCCTTCCCCTAATGGAGGTACTTAGCAATAACCATGCCTTGCTCTGATTCCTGTGATCCTCAGTAGACACATTCTCACTAGTACATTGTCATTCATCATCACCTCTTGTTTCAGCCAGTTTTCCATCCTCATAATATTGTTTATATCCATAGTAATTTGTATTAACTAGAAAATTAGGATTTGTTTTGAGAGACTCCAAAATGCCTCACTAAAATTCAAATGGCATATGCCATGCTCTCTTCATTCCTTTTATTAATCTACCTGATAAAACAATAAAGCCTGCGCAAGACTTTCTTTTCATTATAGCATACTCCATCTTTCTAAAGGTTGCTTCATCCTCTAAATACAGACTTATTTTTCCTTGTAAAATTACTTCTACTACTGTACAATCAGTCGATCTAATCTTAAGTAGCATAAGGAGTCATTTCTCAGGTAACACTTGCTTCAACCAGTGTAATCCAGTTTAATCCCAGCTGACAGGCTCTGTGCCTTAAAGGAGTCTGCTGCAGTGTTCAGCCTCAGATGCAGGTGCTCTCCATGTGTAAGATGGGAGGCCCTGTCTAAAACAGGCACTCCTGACAAGCCAGATTGCCCTTACCATTACATGTTTTAAGGACTCTCAATTTCTTGTTGCCATTAGGGCAAATGAAATGCTGAGAGGATGTCTGTGATGTTGTCTCAGAGACAGCCCTCTGTTAAAACATCCACTGCTCCCTGATCTGTAAGGAAACCTACAATGCTCTTTCTACATTACCACAGGTACACTGAGAATATGGGAAAAGTGGGGTTTAATTGCCTTTTCCTGTAGAAAATGTTTTTCTTCATGCAGAACACTGATACTGACTTGTTCATGCTTCTTAACTGTCCTGGGAATGGAAGTTATTTTCAGAATAAACCAAGGCATAATGAAGCAGAAATCTTGAAACTCTGGTATCTGTCTCCTTCTATGTGAAGCACTAAGTAAAAGAATTTGTCGCCTCATAGTTAGAGGTCCACTGTAAAGGGCATTTTTTTCTAAAAGAGGGAGGAAATGCCCTTTGGAAGTATCATCTCTATCTGTAGAGAAGCCTAGACAGCTAGGTGCTTGCTCCTCAGAAAGCTAATATTATGTGAAATGGATTAACATAATTTTTCCCCAGCTCTGGCTCCCTCAGCTGCTTGTGGTCTCATAGACCTGGAACCCATTTACAAGGAAAAATATGGGCACACTCAAGTCATATAGTCTCTTTCTAGATAAGAAAGAATGACTTGGCTGTGCCACTATTCACAGAATGATTGAAAGTACTCTGAAATTGTGAAGTCCATAAAAAGTGTGTTGGAAATTAGATCCAAAATTTAAATTATGGATATTTTCTTGTACAGGTAGTGAATACAAAGTTGTGACATTGGGTAGGAGAAAGAACATAAAATTGATCATTTTTTAAAGTACTTTGCTAGAAATACCAATTTCAGTGTTTTATAGCCTGGCAACTAACTCTTCCTTCATTTTTTGACCATTCTTTCTACGTGATCTACCCTCAGACCCATCCTCAGTAGTGCAGAAGTACTTGACATGAAGTGGATATTAATGGATACCAAACTATTGTAGGAGCCTTTAGGATTAATAATTTCCCAAAACTCAAACTGGGCATGTTTGTGAGCCTTACAGTAGATACCAGAAGATATAATAGTCATTCACTGTCTGGAATACAATTTCAATTGGTGTGCAGAAAAATAGGAGTGCAAATCACCTAAGTGGTTGTTAAAGCAATCTGTGTATCTAATTAATTATTCATGGTGTGTTATGAAAAATTGATTGGATTGTGCCACAGATTACCATGTTGATCAGGTGTTTGAGTGACACTGTGAGTAGCACTGTTTTTTAACATGTCACTCTGCCATTCTGATGATGTACAGAAATTTGCAGGAGCAGTAATTACCTTTTCAGGGCAGCTTACTTGGAAGGAGGTGTTTTATAGCTGTAGCCACTGTCTAACAGAGCACCCAGAACTGAAAGGTCATCATTAATAATATCAGTATAGTGTGGTCAACGTGTGCTTCTGGTGTCACTGTTATAAGGATGCCCTAGCACTGGGAAACCTAAGCATTGCTGAATTGGGTAAGGCTCAGAGACAGGTACCAGGCACAAGTAGACTCTAAATAATGAAAATCAGCTTATCTTTGCTGGGAGGGTTCTAGTGACTTACTATACAAAGTACCTTTTTTTTTTTTTTGAGTGAATCACTATAATGTGTTATATAATTAAAAACATTTAAGAAATGCATTCATTCTCCTTTTCTACACAGGCAGAATTTGTGTCAGTACTTTCAAGTGTGGGAATCTTCATTAAAGAATTAACTTTGGGTGTGTTATCCTGGTTTAAATGCATCTAACAGAACCCCCACTTCAAAACCAAAATAGATAAAGACTTTGCAAAGAGAAGATGAAGCAGTGCAGGCTGTTGAGTTGTCTGCAGTGCAGGAGAATCACATTGTGCAAGAGAACAAAAGGACAGATTTTTGTTGTGGTACCAGTAAAAGTTGTCAGTAACTGAGTTTTTTGACCTCTCTGTCCTAGAACACCTTTGTCATGGAAATACCAATATCTTAGCATTCTATAGGTTTTTCTTTTTGTCAGTCTGGTTCCAATAAATGTATACAAGAAAGCAGAGAAAAAGCAGAAAGCTTGAGTGTAATGCTTGAAGCTAGTTTGGTTCTCTTAAATGGGCTGAGAGTTTTGCTGTGGGAAGGAAAAGATTTCAAATAAATCAAAGAATTTGAAAATTAGTTTGAGATCTCTTTGGATTTTGTTTTTCTTCTCTTTCTTTTTTTTTTCTGTCTGATTTTTTGTTATTGTTTTTGTTGTTTATGAAGCTCCCATTCCATCTAACATGACATTTTCAATCCTTGGATTAGAAGCAAGCGAGAGGAAGTAGGTGTGCGTAGGCTTTTTTCCTAGCTGTAAGACAAAAGCCACTGGCCACCTTGCCCAGTTGGTGTGTGCATGCGTCAGCAAGGGCATCACATGCTGGGGCTGTTTCACAAATGTCTTAGATACAGAAATAGCTGGCAGGTCACTGAAGGACTTCACCAGTGGCAGATCGCTTAATCAGACTTTACGAGTCGGCTGCGGGACCAATCCCATCCCTGCCGCCCCAGCAGCTCCTGCCTCCACAGGCACAGTCTCAGGGCTGGCTTATCCAAGGATTGAGCAACTCAGCCAACACATCACAAAGATTACCAGCCTGGAGGAGAACCCTTGTGGATTACCAGGCTTTGGAGTTTGCACAGCTGTGATGTGCATCCCTTTCCATCATTCTTGTCTCCTTGTGATTTTATGGGTTTTTTCGTCACGCAATCCAGAAAATGTTCAAGATACTCCTCAGAAAGGTCTAAGCAGAGACAATGTGTCTTGTTTACTTGATTAGAGAAGCTCATTACAGCAGAAATGTCATAGGGAAAATGGACTGTATGCCTGAATAATCCACAGGATTGTCAATAGTTTGATTGTGACTGACTGTAATTATCCTACAGGAGGCTTACAAAGTCTTGCTCTTGTAAGATACGATTTAAAATCAGATGGACTGACTGCTGCAGTTTTGCACTTATAAAAGTAATGTGGCAATGTGCAGTCATGCCATAGCTGATAGTTGGTGTGATGTTTTATTTAGTTTGGTGGACAAATGTGTATGACTTTAGAGGTATGTAGTATTCACATGCACTTGAAGATGCTCTGCATACAATAATTTCAAGAAATTTTCTTATCTCTATTAGACCAAGGAGGAGGGACAATTGGATTTACATAGATTCAGAAGTTTGTTTGCAGTGAATTATTTTTGTACACAATAATGTTCTATTATCCACATTACTTTCCACAGACATCATTCATATTTTTTGCATAGTAAATGCATTTCATCCCTGGATCAACTCCCACTTTTCTGATATCTGCTATCCTAGCTAAGACTGGGAGCTTCAAACTCCAGAGCTATTAATTTTAGTCTTTGCAGCTGCCCACTACATCTCTGTATCTTTGTAATTAGGGCTATCACAAACACAGATCCACTGTTCCTCTCTGTTCCAGAGCACAGAGGGACAAATAATGCCCAGTGATGAATGGGCCACATCCAGATCTCCTGCTGTGTGAGTAGTTCCATAGATAGACCTTTTCAGAATGTATCTTGGTTTCCTGCTTGGTAAATCAGAAATAACTCCACTGATGTACAGTTTGAAGAGACAATCAGACAAATCAAGTGTCATTTCTGAAGTTGTGAACTAGAATGAAATGAATAAAGGAAACAACTTCTTTCTTAACAAAAAGTAAGAAAAAGCAAATAAATGAAAGCAGCAATATTGCATTGCTTTTTTTATCTTGAAGCAGTGTAGTATTGGTGATATATAATGATAAAATTTATTCAATTATGCAATATTATAATTTGACATATTTTATTGTTTATGTACCATTTATAATTTTGAATAATTTGATTATATTTTGATAGAATAAGAAAGACCATAGAAAATAATTGGGCTTTGATGGATTTAAAATGAAAGAGTTTTACCTCATCCACCTATTTTTATCCATTTAAGGACAAAAAATAGGAATGATGCACAATAGCCAACATTTTATTTGCATGGATATAAGCCTGCCAACTCATCCATGAGAATGAATTTTGTAATGAAGACTATACATTTTTTGACCCATCCAAACAAATATCCCTGTATTCCCTATCAATAAATAACTGAAATTTAGTATGCTTGTGATGAGAACTAAGGCATATAGAAAGCTTGCTTTCAAGATTCATTCAGGAAAACCCTAAAGAAAAAAAAACCTTTTTGTGTTGTTCAATAGCACTAGCAATCTCTTTATTTACTTTTAACCAGAAATTCTCTGTCAGAGGAGGCTCATGGAACGGAAAAAAAAAAAACCACACCAAAATATAATATAACAAAACGATGTGAATACATTTGTGTTGGTACAATTTGTCCAAGTGCTGATCTTGTATAGATATGTTTATTCACTCAATTAAGAAGAAAAGAAGAAGAAGAAGAAGCAATATCTGATGACCTATGTCTGACTACAATTTAGCCCCTGCTACAAGTCCCTGTGATATTCTAAGGTGTTTGTCCTTGAACATTGTAGTTACACTAGTGAAAAGCTGTTCATGGATGGAATGGCACACTTCACTCATACAAGGGAAGTAGAGATACTTCTTTTGATACAAAACAATGATTTAACAAAGTTCCATAGTACATATGACAGTGGTTTAATTAGATTCAATGGAAACACTTGTTTATCTACTGCATAGAGGACAGGGTCAGCTAAAACTGTAAGGGGAACCTTCCCAATGAGGTATGAGGTTCAGAAGGACCCCTTGGGTTCCAAACTTGTCCTCAGAGGGGAGTTTAGGTGAGGCTGGATCCAGACTAAGTCTCAGACTTGGTCAATGATTTACATCTGAAGGATTAGATGTGCACAATCAATCATTTCTATCACTTAGCTAAGATTTCAAAGTTTCAGCACAATTATTTCAAATTAACTTACCAAGTATCTGACATGGTAAGAACTCTCTCAAGCTCAAGGTGTAACCTTGAGAGCTGCCCCTACTCAAGGGGAGATCATGGGACGCAGCCCACTGCCTTGCAGGAGAGCTTGCTAGACCCTCCCTGGACTGTCCACTCTTTATGGAGTAAGATGATGGAGTCAGTCCTTTTTGCATACCAATTGCAGAAGCCAATTTCTTTCAAATTTGGCTTGAGTCAGACATTGACCAGCACTGTGGTTAGGTGGGCTTGTTGCTCCAGTTAGCCATGGGCTAATGTGTTGTTACCTGACTCCCCTGAAAGCACTCTGAGCCAGATGCAGCCATCACAACCCCATGTCCGGTGTGACTACCTCTGGAGCTACCCCATGGTGGCTACTCCTGCAGCAGGGCTATGGGTAATAATGGTGAGGCTGGGCAGTGGAGGAGCACACCACCACAAAACCCTTGCAGATATGCAACTGAGTCTCCAAAAGTGTGGTTTCACCTGTGTAAATGGGTGCTGTATTATATTATGCAACTACTTGTGTCACTTCTAAATTGGATGTGAGCAGTTAGGCTGAACAGCTTACTTCAGCTGAAAAGTATTTGAACCATATACTTTGTAAGCTGTCCCCTTGCACATCCCAACAATATTAATTGGGACAGTTTGATGGTGAAACTTCAGTGTGTTCAACTCAGCAGACAGTTTTAAAATCTTTTAAATCTTAAATGCCAGCTTTTTCCAAAATAACAAAGCAAGACATATTGCAGTAGAAATAGGGTACTAAATTTTTGTTAATGAGGACATCTATCAACTGTTTGTCATCCCTCATTAGGCTGTCCTGATTTGAAGCAGACATAAAAGAAATCTGAAAGATGCCAAGTGATATAAAAATTATGTTAGCTGGGAGGAGAAGCTCAGTTGTGGTTTCCCTGTGAGTCCTGTTCTTGAGGCAGGATCATGATTCACTAACACAGATAAAGGACTCACAGTTTGTTTCCAACTTGCTCCCCATTCAGTTCATGTCCTGGTTTAAGGGGATCCTCAGGACTGGCTTAAACTGAGGGTGGTCAGGTGGGATGAGACTGGAAGTGGCTTTGTTCTTCCTCCTGTGTGTGCCTGGCTGCAAGGGCTGAGGAGAGGAGGAAGATGTGCTCTCCCTGGTGTGGAGCCTAACCATTACCACACTCACAAGGTAGCAACATCCTCTGAGTTAATTTTAGAAACAGTTTTCTGTAAAATGCCTGTCACTGAAGTGTAAAATACAATGCCTCCTGCCTGACAGTGCAGCTTTGCTCATTTCTTGTCATGAGGGTTCTTGGCTAATGGGTTTACTGATGAGCATTCACTGAACTTTAAATCTTAAGCCAATATTGGAGAGCATGATCAGATAATGAAATTCATTCATCAGCTTTTCTCATTGTAAATGCACTTCTATGTTATGCCCATCCAGCCAAAGATCAGCAACTCATCATGTGGTCTCTTTATCCAGGTAAAGGCATTCCCATGCAGGCAAGCTAACCCCCACAACAAACTGCTCCATTTTAGCCTCAGATAAAGTTATTTTGCAAAACTGTCTCTCAGTTACTTCAATTAATGAAAACAGTTAAAAAATAGCAATCTGTTCAGGAAAGAAAAAAAATGTTTTTCTGAAGTACATTTTGCGTGTGTGTACCTGTTACTCTAGTGCTTACTATAAACACAAGGTGTCAGATTTTATTCATTACTGTTCATTTCAGCTTCTTCTGTTAATTATTATTCAACAATTTCTTTATTAAGGGACATGGACTTGGAATTTCACACTTAGTTAAACACCACTTAACCCCCTGGCACAATCTGCATGTATCCCATTAAGGGAAATTTTTGCTAATACTATCCCAGCTAAACAGTTGTCATGATCATTCACTATCATTAAGCCAAAAAGGTTCTCTGGGATGATCCTAAAAAGGTGCTTCTCTAATTATGCACTTCCCAATTAAGAGAAGTATGGAATATTAAATTTATTTATCTGTCCTGGAAGAAAAGAACCTTTAATTTCAGAATGTATCTGGCCTTATTTAATGTTAAATGTAAGATGTTCTTGGAAACTTCGCGCTGTGTCAGCCCTTACTTGTATTGTGTCTTCATCATGGGAAGTTATTCTTGGATATTCTTCCCTAAAAACCATGTAGTTTGCTTCATTTTGAGTTTGGCTCCCAGATGAACAACTGAAATTTTCCTTCTGGTTAGAGACCATATTTGTTACCATACCCTTAGCCAATTAATTGTGATCTAAATACTGTTACTTAATGGACTAGTCAATAGGAATGATGCTGTTCAATGGAAGTTGTGTAATGTCTCTGATAGAGTATTTATGTTTAATAGTGTTTGTACTACATGGCAGAGTAGTAACTTCTTAATTGAACATTCCAAATTAAACTGTGAAACAAAAAGCAGTGCAGTTATCTTTTCACTATCTGTTCTTTTCCATATCTGAAATGATAAAATAGGTTCTTTTGTAATCTAAGGAAACACCTGAAATAGGCATATATATGCAGTGCACTCAGCTATTTCAAGGCTGATTTTTTTTGGCAAGAAGCTGATTAGGAGCACCCCACCCTGAACACCTCTAAGCCTGTGGGTGCACACAAATAAATGAAAGTTACTGGCATCCTGATAAAGAGTGCCAGGGTCTTTATAAATAACTGGAGTCAGTGCCATTTGCTTACTGCCTGCAGACAACTAGATGGCACAGCTTACTCCTCTCCATGGCAGGTTCTCTGAAGGTCTGTCCTTTGAGTGCTTGTGGCATAAACCCTGGACTTGCCTCATAAGTCTTCCCTGGCCCCATAAAGTCACCAAGTGCTGTGCTTTGAGCTGTTTTCATGAGGCTTTATCACTGTGCACAGCTTGGCTGTGAATTGCTTGTTTTAAGCAAGTCATGAAATGAGAAGTGGTTGTACTGAGAGTGCAGAATGCCAGAGCTGCCTTTGCATCCCTTAGAGCCATGTGTGCTAGAGTGCACCATATACAGCTTGTTTCCCAAGCTAAAACACCAGCCTCTTTTGTCACACACATGCATGACCACCTGAATTAGAAGAGATTTCCCCTCCCTCCACCAGGACTGGGGAGCAGAGCTGTCTGCAGCACCTGTTTCAGATATCTGGTCTTGGTCCTCTGCTCTGGAATTGCTGGCACTTGAACTTCTGCCAGCAGTTAAAGGTAGATAGCAGTTCCCTGGTCATTTGGAATACTTGAAGCCAGTGACTGCTGCAGGAGCAGAGCTATTGGCTGCAGAGATACTGAATGTGTTTCTAGAGACCTGGTGACATCTGGTCCTACAGCTGTTTGCTGCTGAAAGGGGAAATCCCATTTTTCCCATTTTTCTGACCCTCTTCCTAACCCTACCATACAATCCTGCTTTTTCTATTATAACCCTCATCAGACCTTATGGAGAGACAGTTCAACTACCTGGCATGGAAGGAAACTGTTAATTTTCTTTTGCCTCATTCTGCTAGTTTCCTCCAAAAATAATGAATGGAACTAGCTTACGGTGAGGTCAAGTGAGCACTGGGCCTTGTGAAGAGAAGCAGCAGAAGCTGGCAATTAGGAGCAGAAGAGGTGGGAAAAGAGTGCACTGAGATTCAGGTTTTTTGATAGCAAGCTGTTAGATCTGACACATCTCTGTCTTGGGAACTGCAGAAGTACAGATTGACAGTGTCTATCTCTTTCCCTTGGGAAGCACTATCATATTCAGAAATGGAGCGAGAGAGTATTTAGCTATCCCCTGCTGCAAGGTTAGGTTGGCTTTAATACTTTGAATTACCAGTTGTTTTGGAAAAGAGTAAGTGGGAAAAATATTTCTTTTTTTTCCCCAGATGAGCCATTGATTTTGGCTTGGCAGAAACTTTTGATAATTGAGTATTACTTCCAAAAATCACTGAGTTATCTTTGATTATTTTTCCCCAAAATGGCATGTTGCCTGGTCATTAGTTTGCTTGTGGTGGCTAACTTTTTTCAGCTTCTAATTAGAACAGTCATTTAATTGGTGAATTTTGTGCTAATCAGCAGATGCCAACTGAAAAGGCACTGTTCCTGTATGGTAGTCAACTGGATCCTAATTAATCTTATCCTAATTAGACTACCATCATGATATAGTTTACTGAGTATTTCATGTGAGACTGGTTACTTTAGCTTCTAATTCATGCATTGTTGGGTGAGAAATATCTCACTCTGCAACTTACTCTCAATACTTTTTCTTCTGAGAATCTGGCTTTCACCACAGAAATCAAAAACCCATATATGTCCAACAAGTAAAAGTGAAAATGGTTCAGGTTTCCTAACTTAGGCAGGCTGGAAAATTTTCAAGTGCTTTCAGGAATCCAGCAGTGTGGCTGGATAAACCTATGTGAGTTCCCCTTGGGGACTTGGTGGAGAGCAGACCTGGAGAGCCTGAGGTGGAGATAGATGTCCATATGTTGGCTGACAAGACAAGGCCTCCCAGCACCCCTGTTTCAGGAGATGATGCACTGGGAAATGAGTTAGAGGAGCCCCCTCAGCTCTGGTGCCTCTGTGCAGTGAGCAGGCATCCTGGCAGGAGTGTAGATCTCTTTGCCCTCAGCCTGGCCCCAGCTGCTGACTTGGCCACTCTGATCTGCTGGGGTGCCTGTGCCCCAGTGAGAAGGGAGATGCTGATATCATGTTGCCAGTGTGGGACTTGAAGATGTCCCAAGTTTGCAGTGGTGCTAAATGGATGTTGCTACCTCGGTCAACTTGACCAGTGTGTTAAAAAATCCTCTGAGAGTGTTACAGCCTTCTTTACTGTAGCTCCAATTATTCATTCTAGCTATTCCACCCCACCCTCAGGCTGCAGCAACATCCCCCATTTTTAAGTGCTTTGTATGTAATGCTGTGTGGCAAGGGGATACAATTCTATTGCTGAACCTAATAAAAACAATGGTTGTCATGGTTTACTAGCAAAACTTTAATGCTAACCCAGAGTCGTGGCAAAGTGCCCGAATTGCCTACACTGTGCATCCTTTACAGTCTCAGAGAAGTTATTGGTAATTGCATCTCTGCCCTCTCCCTATAGATATACTCCATGTACTCTCCAATTCTTCACATTTATTATTCAAGGCACTTTTGGTTGGAGTTTACTGCAGCTAACTTGCCAAAAAAAGGGATTGTCAATGGCTTTGGAATGCTGTGTTTTCTTTTGTTTGTCTTTCTGCAACCCCACTTTGTGATGCTGTTTCCTAAACTTCACAGCTACTTTCCCAATCTGTGAGGGCTTCCAAAAGCTTAGTTGATGTCACAGGATCATATTTATATCCTGATCTGAATTGCAGTTATTTCTTGGACAGATAACTTTTGACTTTTTATGTACCTGAGCTCTAATTATGTGACAGGCAAAAACAACAATGAAATGTAATTCTGCTTATATAACAAATCAGATTATTTTGCCTTGCAGACAAGCACTATATCGGAAACTATATGTGACCTCTGTGTAAAATGAGCATCTGCTTCCATGAACTTAGAATATTTATGACATGAGAGTAGCAGAAGTAGGTGGGGAGCAGGATCTTGTGATTCACAGTGGTCATTATGAAATCCAAAGCAAAAATGGTAGACTGACATTTACCGCTGAGTCAAGACACTCCTCTCTGCTTTGAAATGTTTCTTTTCATTCTAGAGTTCACATGTGCAGTAGCTAGGGTCTAGGGCTTGTGTTTAGTTCTTATTCAGCCTTTGATTAAGGGGATCATGACAGTACATAAAATCACTGCTTTGGAACAACTTAGTGAAAGAAAGGGAAAGTATGTTGCTTTTGGGAAGTGCTCCAAAATTTACATTTCACTTCCAGGGAAGTCGGAATCCTAAAGCTGTGAATATGAAAGAGAATTGTGATTGAGGTGCTCAGCATCCAGTGCTAACAGTTGTCGTTAATCCCCCGCTGCTAAAGCGTCCTTAATGTTGCAATCCATGGCACCTTTGTGCCTGCTGAAGTCAGGGGAGGCAGCTCTGAGCCGCACAAGCCGCTGGTGTTAAACCAGCAGCAGCGTGGTGCTTTGGCAGCACTGTCAAAGCTGCACAGTGCTTTAGCAGAAAACACAAATGTTGCTGACATACAAATTTTACTAGATACTCTTACCTCCAGTTTTTAATGTCTGTGATAGAGTGCATCCAGTCAATTGGGTATTTACATCTCCACAGAACTGATCCCTAATTTTAATCTGTTATGCTAAATTGACAAAATTACCTTATAGAGGGTGATAGCCACATGCATAGACTGGGCAAAAAAAGAATGCCTGGGGTAAAAACCTGCAAAAGGTTTGTTGATGTTTTGACTACAGAAAATGGTGTTAGTGTTTTGATCACAGAACCTATGAAAATTAGGTATTTTTTTGTTAAATACTGTTGAAACCCGTAAGAATAAACAGTCTCTTGCCTCAGAAAGCTGATAAACTAAGTAACTCTGTCTAAGGTTGCTAAGGAGTTTGATAGGTAGTTTCTGTAAAGTCAGTGTTAAGTACAACAATTCACTCTTTGAATAAAAGTTGCACAATATGGCACGAAATAGGTAAAGCAGGGAACAAGACAGAGAAGAAAAATATAACTGATGTATTTTGCTACAGGAGATATTGAGGCACTGAGAAATTGTAGAAGTTCTAATGATGAGCCATGAGCTCTGAAGATTCTTGAGCACTCCAAGGAGGTTTTCTCTGGATTTTTTTTCCTTTCATTTCACTGGCTATTAGCTTTATAACCATGTCTTTACCTGATGGCATTTTATATTAAAGGAAGCTTTTGGGTTATAAATTAGATTGAGCTAGTAAAAGCCATGTCATGTCTTTTATTGCATTTTTCATTTGTTGTTATTATTTTATGAGAATTCAGGCTGTGTACAAGCTTCCAGCAGCTCTAGATCTCCCCCTCACACACATCCAGTGCTGTTAGGCAAGTGAGTAGGGATAGAAATGAATTGACATCTGTGCAGAAACTACCGAAAAGTTCAGCAAGTTTCTGGTCTTATAATTAATTAAAAATCCTGGAGAAGAAGTCTGTCTGGGGCTGCTTTTTATGGTAATTCCAAAACAAAACTGCAGTCATGGGAAGCAGGATTACCCCTGCTTTTTGCAAGTTAGCTAATACACTTTCTATCAAAAGCAAACACTGCATAAAACCAAAATAGTTGCAGTCAGCTCTGTGGTGACTATTTACCACTCTATCAGACATGACCCCAGACCTTTGCTGGGAGATCTCAGCAATTTCAGAATCGAACTTTATCACTAGTTCTCTCTACAGCCCATCTTTTTCACACAAGCCAATACTTAATAACGCATAGTGGCAGTCAAGGCCAAGCTTGTTCATTCATACTTCAAATTTTCTTGGAGCAGGAGAGCCCCTATCAAAGAAGACAACAAAACAGATGTGAAGACCATTTCAATATGAGTTCCTGAAAGTGTTAGAATCCAGCAGGCAAGACTTTTTATCCTTAAGGAAGTCTTGCCACTAACAGACTTCCATACTTTTTGCCTGATGGAGACATTCCTACATTGTCACACAGCATGGATCACACTGAGCTCCTGGATAAACCATAGAAGGGTTTTTAACTGCAAAGAAGCCTTGCATAAAGAGCAGATAAAGATGTGGAGAGAACTTCAGTCAAGTTACTACGGAGTAATCCAGAATGAAATGATACATTTAGCACATAGCTGTTCAGTAAAGCTGCATGGAAGTATGCATTATGTATGGATTTCTATCATATACTAATTTATTGTAGTCTGCTCCTAACATTCTGTAGGACAAGTAGCATGAGTTTATCATGTACTCATCAGACGTGAGTCTATCATCTTTATAGCACACAGAGAACCAGGATAAGTGCTCTACTATGATCCTTCAGAATAAATATTGCTGCCAGTAGGCAGTACAGCAGCTGGAGGAACGTCTGCACATAGCAAAAAAATATGTCAGAACCATTATTTTGGATCCTTCTCCACCCAAGGCATTTGCACACTGAGCAGTGCAGGGATGTAAAGGCAGCGTCCTCAGGCTGTGGCTGTTAGCTGGGCTCACACCTAATGGCCAGTGTGAGTGAGGAAAACAGCAAATTATGGTTCTTCTCTGATTTGTGTGTGAGTGAGCTCATACCTGTGCTGCAGAGACCTCTGAAACTGGTGTGAATGTGGATATCAGTACACAGGGCATATTAAAAGAGAGTTTTCCTTTTCTTCCACTTCCTATAGACACTTACTTTTAATGAATATGTCCAGGTATCTCTCTTACATTTTTATAGAATGGCTTGAGGCCAAATTGGTTTTGTGAGTATTTCTCATCAACAGGCATCAAATGGGTAACAAGACAATATTACATGCATTGTCAGAGCTTGTTAGATCATGGCTATGTTGCCAATATTCTAAGGCAGTACTCATTGGAACAACATTTGGTTGGCTGAAATACATAATTTCCTACTGAATATTTCCATCCTGAGAGTTTTTTGTGCCTAAAAATTTAGCAAATGGTAGCAAAAGAGCAAGCACCAAATGTCACTGTCACCTTGCCAAGGTCTATATTTGTCATTTCTAGACTTGGAACTTTCTGTGTATATTAAAAGTAAATAGCATTCAAGCTGAAAGTGTAGGATATCAGGGTAGAAGATAAAACACTTGACATTGCAGCAGTGTAGTAGGGTTTCTTTGTCTTTTTTAAGCAATTATAAATGGCAGATGTCGTCTTAGCATGAATTATAAGCCTTCCTGTCTGCCAAGGAGAACCTGTTTGTTAATGCTGCAATCATTCAACCTGTCAAGTTTTGCTTAATAATTCTGAAGGTAACCCCTTGGAGAGTAATTGTAGATATCAATAAATATTTTCCAAAACACTAATTTTACTGGCAGCCTGGAGGACTCTTGTGCTGTAAGAGTTAAATAACTGTTTACTAGTTTTTCTTTTCCTTGAGATAGCCATTTCATAAATTAATTATTGATTTTATGTTCTTTAGAGTTGAAGATTTTGAAGGCCACATCAGCTTCTTTTAGGCTGGTAGAAACACACCAGTCTACCATTGCTTATAATAAGACAGTCCTGGTACCATTTATGTTCCTGCAAGGAAAAGGCTTTTGCTAGGCTATTTTTAGGAATTAATGAAGTCAACACTGGTATAGGAAACCTGAATAAAGCTTTATGTATGTATGTGTGTAGGTGCTATTTCCATATATATAGGCTATTTCTGTACATGCGTTAGAAACCTTTCGTTTAGCCTGCTCAGTTGTTATATTCTGTCTCCTTTGTGCTTGTAATTTTCTGCAGTCAAAAACAGGAGGTCAAACAAAGGGCATTGTATAGGCTTCAGAGCTTCCACATACCTTGATATGTCATGACCAGAATTTCACTTCTGTTTTCTCTAGTTTTGGCAAAAATGTTGCCGTTCAGTATGAAGCGCATGTTAGAACAAGACTCAGAGAAGCTTATTACCTGAAGCCTGTGTTTTCTTTGTGAAGAAATTGTCCATTGTAGAATTCTGGTATTTGAGTTTATGAACACAGTTATTCACACAGCATCAGTCAGATGCTGTAGATGCTCATATTGTTTTTCATCATAAACATGTTAAGCAGTTCTTTAGTCTTAAACCTCAAATTGCATAAACTAAAATTAATTGCTAACAATTCTCATTCATTTTCATAAAGTTGTGCTGGTTTTAAATTAATGCAATTTGTAACAACACTGTCACTTTTATTCTGCCATTAAAACTCCAGTCATACTTACTAGGTTAGCGCTGCATTGTTACATTTCTTCTAAAGTCACCATCAGCAGAAGAAAATTTGGCAATTTTTAGTGCTACTGAAATGCCATATAATTTAAAATCATGTCAGGGAAACCATTGCAAAACTCCCTACACTTTAATGGATCTTCATCCCAACTTAAATATTTACTTGCTTTTTCTGCTGTGCATCAAATATTATTCATAATCTTTAGTCATGAGCTTTTGAAAATCTTCTTCCATGTTGTTATTCTCAAAGTCATCAGTATTTGTTTGCTGCTATCATTTTTCCCTAGGAAATACATTCCTGAAGACTCATGTAGCAGGATGTAATTTTACTTGTTGTATTGAGAATACTTGGAAAAAAATTGTAGGATTAGATCCTGAAATTCAATCCTGACATCTCATGAGCACACACTTCATTCTAACCATGAGAGTAGGCTCATTAAATATTTTTCTCTTGTGGAATTGGTTGAAAGACAAATAACTTAGTCTGTATTTGTCCAAGCTAGCCCTATATACTCTTTTAAGTGTTCCCTTATAAAATGATCCCTACAGTTTGAATTGTTTGGTAATTGAAATCCACAATAATTATGTGAGGGCCTTCAGAGGAGACTATATGCCTTCCTTAATTTGAAATGGGTTTAGACATATAATTGTGGGTAGATTTATTCTCTAATTTAACTGTAATCTATTCTCTAATTGAACTGGAATGACAAAGTGGTGCAGAAAATATGTATTCAGAGATGGAAACCAGTGTGACAAATGGCAGCCCCCTCTCTTTTGATTTGTTGAGGTCTGGTTACCAAATCAATGACATCCAAGGACTTCTGGGGCTTTCTGGTCAGATCAATATACATATTTTCATGCCAGTACAGTGACTGGATGCAATTCCCCTTTTTTTTTTTTTTTAATCAAATGAAGCTCTTTGTGGATATTCTGTACCAAAGTGAAGTATTTCTTCCCAAATAAGAGATGAATAAGATGATCTGGCACCTAAATACTGGGCATGGTCGAGGACAACTTTTGTTAGGTGACCCTGCTTTCAGCAGGATGGCATTGGACAAGTTGATCTCAGGACATCCCTATCAATATCAGTGGTCCCATTTCTTTCTGTGGAAAGAAGTAAAATACCTGCTTAATCCAAATTTAGAAAATACTTCTAAGGCATACATTTGAAAAGCTCTAATTTTTATACAAAACCCCTCTGCAAGACAGCAGAAATTTTTAAACTCATAAGGATATAATAATTGTAAAAAAAAAAGTGAGGAGGCTTTACATGAGGTTCAGGTAGAGATTAATCAAGAAGACTATATTTATCTCATTCACACACCATATTCAATCCCTTAGGGTTTAGTGTACACAAAGATATATTTGAATGTTTCTAATTTGGTGACAGAACTGTATTTCCTTTCCAGCAAGCCTCACTGAACACTCTGGTGTATGGTGGTATGCTCTCTGGGCATGTCAGTCTTGTCTGGCTTCTGTGGTTTTTTTGTTAATTTTGTTCTGCTCTTAGCTGTCCAGAATCGTGTAGAGAATTGAATGGTAAAAAATCAAACTTGGAATATGAATTCCTGTTGAACTTAACTGATTCTGTCAGTACACAGATATTTCCTTGATAAAATATAAAATCTCTCAGTCTCTTATACCTGTCATTAACTGGCAAGAAAATAAACAATAACTTTCCTCAGCCTTCCCTTCATGCTGAGGTTTGTTGATCAGCTATTTCAAATAATAAAGCTTTTCAAATATTCCCATTGCTCTTCTCTTGCATCCTGATTTGCTCATCAGCTCTTTATTTCCAGTGGTCAGACATCCTAAGCAGTGCTATCAATGTCCTTTTTTAATTCATATTCAGGGTTCTGGTTTTTAATCTCTGCCTTCTTGACATTTACTCTGAAACATCTTTTGACAATTTTTCTATGGATAACATTAATCCAATCAATTTATTTCCTAGACTGGGCAAAATCTCAAGCAAGCTCAAAGCCATTATCCTCCAATTTGTATCCCCATCTCAGACCAGAACATTTCAATGAAGTACTCAATAGATAAGGCAAAGGAGATCCTATTCCATCGATCTCAGTCTTCTGATGTTGCTGCCACTTTACAAACATGTCCTCATCTCTCAAGCTGACTCCTGCAGGTGTGTTGATCTGGAGAAGGATAAGTCACATGGGGTGGATTGGTGCTGTGCAGACAGTCCTGGCACGGTTCTCATAGTGCCCATATGTAGCCAGAGGTGTAATTGTGCCTGGAGGTGCTGCAGCTCAGGACCAAAATTACTATATGGCATCTTTTGTTCAGGTGCCCATATCCCCTTTTTAATGCCCATGTAGCCCACATTATTGACATATTGAAACACAAGCTTTTAAGAAGTAAAATGAGTGGCAAACCTCCTTCACTTGAGCACAAACCTGCATAATGTGTTCATAAGCCACAGAAAATAAGTAGGTAAGAAGAAGGGAGGCAATCCATTGCTCATGCCCACTGGGGATGGTATTATGTGTGTTTTCACAAACTTTGTTTCATATAGTCCAACAGTATCAGGTGCATTAATGCCAGAAGTGCTACAGGTCTCTTCCTAGTCTCTCTGGCTTCCATACACATGAATCTGAACTGATGATTTTATCTATGCTGTAAAAATATCACTTTAGCCTTTATAGTTTGCACTCATTCAAAGGTGCTGCATCACACAGGAGGGACAATTGTGAAAAGAAAACAAGGAAAACTTAAGGGAATCTCTGGTAAATCATATGGAGTAATATTGAAAGGAGATAAACCACATTTCATCCCAGTAAGCATTACTTGTTGGCAGACCAAGCCACCTTCCTCCAGATCATCTCATTATTGCAAAAGGATGAATGGGATAGAAGGAACACTAGTAACACCAGAAGGCTGGATATTAGCTGTAGGAAAAGATTAGATGCGACGAGATGGATTTGGCTCAGTCCCATGAGAAGGAAGATCAGGATAAGCCCCATACTGGGTCTGTGAGCAGAGATCTTCTCTTGGAGAAAGAGTCAGTGCCTGAGACTCCTGACCACCTCCCCACTAACAATGAGCAGCTTGGTGTCTACAGGACTCCACTGCAATGCTGAAGGTTGTGTCATATCCTCTGACATTCAAGGCTATTGAGGAATGATTTAGTTACTGAATCCCACAAGTCAGAGCTTCACCAAACAAAAAAGCCTCAGCTGTTGCAAAAATTCAAAGTAGGAGTCCTGGAGCTTTTAGTATTGTAAGAAATGTCAGTTAAGATCACTATTTGTGAGTTTGTTTTGTCTATATTAATATGAAAGATGTCCCAAAAAAGCCTGTGTCTTGTTCTCAGTGGTAAAAAGCTTTAAGTGAGTTACAATATTTATCTTCTCAACATTATTTTTGTGCAGCATTTTGGTTATGCTTGAAAAACAAAACAAAACAAAAGTAGCAAAAAGCAGAAGTTCCAGGGAGACATAATGTCTGGCATTGAACCAGATTATAGCAGCTGGAAAAAATGGACAAGGGTACAGGAGTCCTTCACTGCTACAGCACTGCTATTGCTACTGCATTTTAAAAGAAAAAGCTAAAAATAAAAAAAAATGTAATTACTTTTCCCTAAATTGGGTTTGCCAGCAGGACAGCAAATGCTTCTGAGTACATTTGGGGAGTGCTTTGGAATGGAGTGCTTTGGAATGGAGTGCTTTGGAAGTGAATTGCTTCTTCTACATAATTGGTATCCTGCTTTGGGAAGAGTGTGTGTTTGGCTTCAAGGTGATCTACCATCCCACTCAGGGCTGTCTCTTGAATGCCATTGTACTGTGCAGTGCAGGTCTGGGGACTTGTGTTTATTAATGTGGTCAGTACAGTCAGGGAGCTGATAGGAGAAAGGGGATCCAAATGGTCTGAGTTAATATGCCTCACGGGGTAGAAGAAGGGAGCACAAATTATGATAGGCACTGGCCCTTTTTTCTCCTGGATTATGATGAATGAGGTTTGTATAGACATATTTGAAGAAGCACAATGAAATGAGGCAGCAGATGTTTATCTTTGAGTCATGGAGTAATAAAATTGAATAGGCAAGAAGAGAGTGCTTAGCTAATCCTGTGGGCACAGAATCAAATACACCTGCTTTGCTTCTCATCTTTCCTTAGGCACCCTCAGTCATGGCATCTTCACAGCCATCCCAGGCAATCTGGTCCAATTTTCCTGCATGCTGAAATTTAAGTCTGTTACATCTTGTCATTTCCACAGTAGATGTGAAGAGCTGATTGTAAAAGTCCTGTTTGACTAATCTGATGCAAATTGCTCTCAGCCTTCTCTCAGATAGGATGGCTAATACATATTTCCTTATGGGTTAATTTTTTAGATAGCTGATCATTTGCTTTGCTCCCTTCTGGCACCCAAAACAGGACAGTAAGACTACTGACTGAGGGTGTGGGAAATTTCAGCCTCCACAGAACTATGTAATGGAAGGATGTGAAGATTGAATGGAAAGATGTGGGATAAAGGTGCTCCTTTGAAAGCAGACTGAACATGATAGGTGTCATTGGCTCTACATGCATCAACATGTGAAACGTGTGAAAGGACTAGAAGTAGATGGGGAAGACTTCAAGCAGATGATGCTTCATCTTTTGGAGAAGGGGGAGTGAGAGAATATCTGTTAAGTGCAGATTAATCATACTAGAAGTGTTAAGGAAACCATTTCTTTGCAGTAGAGCTTGTGATGTCTACCAGAAAGGAAGAAACTTGAGAGGTCAAAAAGGCAAAAAAAAAAAACCAACAACTTCTAACGCTGAGATATGAAATGATGGAGATACAAAGTGTAGATATGTATGTATGGATGAAGTACCAATGAATGTAGAGCTAAGTAAGGAGCAGCTTATTAAAATTCAATCAAATGTTTCCTTTCTGTGTTGCCTAAAGACATTTGTATCGCTTATTTGCATTTTACTGCATCCTTTTCCCCATCATTGCCATTATCACTGTGAAGAAATTCTGAACAGATTTGCCAAGGAAATATGAGTCCCTGGAAATTTATGAAATGTAGTGGCTAGGATACTCCCAGGGAAGTGTCCCTCAATGCTGGTTTTTGTTGGTTTGCAGCAGTGCGATAGGAGGTGGTGGAGCTAAATGTGGTTGAACTCTAAGTGCTACAGATAGAATTTGCCTTTAATTTGAGAGCTTGATTAGATTTTTCTCTGTTAGGATGGTCTGTCCCATGATCTGGGAATGCCTCTCTCCCCATTGCGTACAGAGGGTGTGTGGATGACTAGTTCAGATCAAACTCTTACCTTTCAACAGAGACCAGGTGAGATGAAGTCCAACTTGGAGTCCAACAAGAGTCATGACAAGGGAAAAAGAGCAGAGGGAGTAAATGGTGACAGTGGCCAAGTGGCCTTATGGTGGTAAAAAGGGGGCAGAAAGGCTAGAACTGGAGGAAATCAGAGAATAAAAGCAGCTAAGAAAAGTGAAGAGAGAACAGATGACAGCTCTGGAACAGTTCTGGTGAAATGGAAAGATATTGCCAGCTGAAAAAGGCTCCATTCATAGATGAGAAACCTTCAGAAAGCCACATTATTTCTCCCCAGGTCTTCTCACTGGTGACCAATTTCCCAGAATGACTTTTCCAGACCAGACTTTCTACCTGCTGATGCTTGTTTACAAACAATGTGGTACAGTATTTATAGTGCTTCTGAATTACATTTAACTGGTATTTCTTCCATACCACTGCATGTTTGTAGCAGTGGTGCCAAGTTCTGTAAAAGACTTGCTAGCTAGCACAATTGAGCTGCCACCCACACTGGAAAGCCTACAAATATTTCAGTAAACATGGGAAGGTGTTGGCAGTCCTCTTTTAAAAGAAGCTTCAAAATGATCTCCTGCTTCTCTTAGGAGACCATGTAACCAAGATGTAAACAACTATATATCATGTATTGGGGTGTTCAAACAAGCTCTGAGCTGGACTGAGAACTTAATTTCTGATTTTGGAAGGGGATTTTCATTTTTTAACTAAATCATGGAAGCTCTGAACAGAAAGTCTTCATATGAGGAGGGGGAAGATCAGTTTGGAAGAAGGAAGAGTTAGACTGGATGCAAGCCAATTCTTGAGATGTATTCTGTATCTAAAAGGGCCTGATTCCCATTTCCTGAATGCTTGTTGGTGTTTTGCCTATATTGATATCCACCAAATGGCACTTTGTTGGACATTTGTTG
>VZSJ01003473.1:441382-479186 GCA_013398405.1 Pheucticus melanocephalus | reverse complement strand
GACCTAACACAAGCCCCAGGTCATGAGAGCAGAAGTGCTAAGGCATAAGATCTAGAGTAAGGCATTTCACATAGAAAGAGCTGAAGATTTCAGGAAATTCTGAAGCCCTCTTAGACACTATTGGTGCTGAAAAGGAAAAAGAGAAATCCACAGAATAGATGAAGTTTCAGTAGTTGGAGCTTTATTGCAAATAAGCTTCAAATGTGGCAAATTAATTTCTCTGTCTATTTTAATTTATTAACTGTCAGCCTCAGTAGGCCAAAACCCCCTCATAGATAGGCTGGAAGGTGAAATTTGAAGAGGCTCCAATGGAGACAGAGTACTGAATAAAGACAGCAGTTCAGGTCCTGCTCTAACCTCTGCTTTGTCTGCATTAGTTACTTTATTGTCAGTGGGCTCACTTCAGTGGATAGAAAGATTGAAATCTGTTTCTGAGTATCTTCTTCCTAAATGTTTAATCCCCCATATTAGCATTTTTTAAATCAGCCATATCAAAATAAATGAAAGAGACATCCTGAATGGAAGCATTTTTTTCCAATGCTACAGACAAGTCCAGGAAATAGTCCAACAGGAAATAATTAAATAATGTTAAGTCATTACAGGACCCTGGTTGAATAATTCTGTCGTTATGCGTTGGAAGACTTAGAATATATAATCTTGGAAAACAGCAGGAAATTTGCATTTTTAAGAGGAAAATGGCCACATTTATAAAATTCAGTTCATGTTTTAGAGAAGAAAATTGGTCTTGAAAAGTAGTCAGTGTTGATTGTTAGCATAATGTGATATTACATGTAGCATCTATTGTTTTTCCAAGAGAGATTGACAAATCTCTCAAAGTACCAGGCTGAAAACTCATCAACATAAAGAATTGCAAAGTGCAATATGCACAAATAATCAGTCGACTTCTATTACATCTAGCTAGTTAACTTCTTGCAGAAGAACTCAATCTGTTATTGTGACAGTCAATTTGCAATATACAATAGAAGTTGTTTATCATTAAAAAAGAAAAAAAAGCCCTCCTCAACCCATTTCAGATTTGGATTGTGTCTGTTTAGGGAGCTTCCTATCTGGATTCCTCTTGATTTGTAGAAGTTGAGCTTATTTCAGAATTTTCAGCTTAGTGTGGGAGGTGAGCTGAAATCCTCTGTAAAAGCCCTTAAATTTTACGTGAAGTGCATGGGGAACATTGCTCTGCCTGACAGCATCAGTCACACAGAAAAAGGTACGCGGAGGAAGCTGCCCTACTGCATTGTTCATCAGGGCAAATGAGGGCCATTTTTCCAGCTTGGAGGAATCATGGCTATTTTAGCTGCCTAAAGATCATATGATCTATCAAAACATTATAATGAAGTGGCTAAATATAAGTGTGATAGCGTTTGGAACCCTTGGCAGAAATTAATTATCAATACCTGTTTCAAATTGTATGAGTGCAGGGATTCAGATCCCAGTGTCTCTGGTGACAATGCAGAACAGCGTAGGAAGGCTGAACTTTGAAGGCTGGTTGAAAGGAAACCTTGTCTTTCAGATCCCTCAGTGTTTTGGTGACAGGTTGTCATGACAGTCCCAGAGCCACAATGTACAGGCGGATTTCTTCTGAGATACACCATTGGATGCCCCTGCAGATTTAACACTGGCAATAGCCCCAGAAAAGAAATGTAAGATGAAGTAAACCATGTTCTTTCTCCCCTCACCTTTTTGCCTTTTTCTGCACTGTTATGTTTAGAACAGTTTTAAACGTGTCCTGCCATTTCCTCCAAGAAGGCAATGAACAAGCTCTCTGAAGAGAGTTGTTATTTATCCCTGTGAAATAAGCCCATCAAGTGTGACATTTCCTTGTATAAACCAGATAGCAGTGCAGTTGTGATCACTTGATTTCTGTTAGAACCAGGCTATGCAGCTGCTTTTTTAAAGTTTTGACAGTTCACTGAAATTTAACCTTATAAAATGCCTGATAAAGAGATTCTGTGTGGGTTTTCAACATTTTGGGATTGATCTGAATTTGGCTTTCATACCTAGTATCACTGAATCATTCCCCCTAAGATAACTTGGTACTTGGCCTTGGCAGCACACACTTGAGCAGCTTCATCTGACCTTCACCCTCTAAGCCCTTTGGCAGCACCTGACACTTTGGGTTTGTAGGCAAAACCCAGCAGCACCTCAATGCGTGAAGTACAGCGAGTTCTGCCTGAGCCGCCCCTGAACTGTTGCTGCCAGCTGGAGTAGTCATAGAGCTGGCAGCACTCTCTTGCCTTGATACAATAGTAGGTACGCCTCCAAATCCCATGACTGAACATGGTGGTTGTTCAGAAATAACTCTGGGTATTGTCCCTGTGTGATAACCTGGTGCTTGATTTGCAAAACAAATCCCCGATTGCTATGACGGGAAGCAATGCGCGCTCCTTCAGCACACCCTAGGATGGAAGAAATGGATTCTTGGCTGTGAAACCTCCTCTTACCATTGTTAGAAATGGAAAGAAATCATTGTTACTCTAAATGGAGCTTTTCTAGTGCTGGGGGAAATGAGCCATCTTGCTGGAAAACATCACATTAATCTTCTTTCCAGCTCCTAGTTCGTGGTGTGGCCAATATTTTTCTCACTATTTACTGGCAAATAGATAGAAGTTGCCTGTCCCCTTCTTTTATTTGTAGCTGAATAACAGGACCTCTCTCTCAGATGCCCACATTATTAACTAGTGTCTGACTGTTGTTAATTTGTTCTCAGCATGAAAAAAACCTGCTTTCAAGTCTATTTAAAAGGCTGTCTTTTCCCTGGGAAGTAAGGGAGACGGAGTGGAAGAATGGGTTTATTTCCATATAACTTGCAGTCGTACTTTTTCTGCATGCCCACAAGAATGCACCTTCAGCACAGGTATATTCACATGAGCCTATGGCTTTCCTGCATCAAGTCACTTCTATTTCAACACTGTCCTGGGAAAAAAGGGTTTTATTAAGATGAAATGGGTACCTCTCGTATTCTGGCCCACACTATCCTATTGTTACTGGTTCTCTTCCCATCAGAGAATAAACTCCAGTCTTGGATTCAAGTTATGGAGTTCTGACTCAGGCAAAATTTCTTGTTGTTTCTATTATTTATTAATGATAATAAAATAATAATGCATCATTATTTATGTATTGGCTGATTCATGTTTAGAGCAAGAGTATGAATCTGTAAGTCTCTTAAATGCAGAATAAGCAGAGGTGCAGACCCTGCTAATCTTTATAACCTGATTTAAATGTAATAATTATAACATGCAATAATAATTTAAATTTAAATAATTTGAATTGTTTAAATGATTTATTAATTAATAATAACATTATTAACTAAATAATAATAATTAAAAATTATTAACATTAATTAGACATAATAATAAATAACCTGACATAAAATGTCCCTTTCTAAAGAATATAGAGAAAGACATGAAATAGCAAGCTGTTAGAAGATTGCTCAACTGGAGAAATTTTGAATAATTTATTTTACATTTTTCCTTGTAGAAAAAGGCACTAAAGTATGTTACTTTATGTTAAAATGTTCAAAAATAATCTTATTAAAGCTTCTATTTTTAATAATGGTAGGCTATATTAAAAAAAAATCAGAGAAAATGAAGATGAACAGCTTGGTTACTTTATAACACTAATTTGAGGAGAAAAGTGCTTTGCACCATAGCTCTGTCACTAAGTTTATGCAAGATTAGAGAGTAAGAAGTCTCCTTAACAGTACCAGTTTCAAGGTCAAATGAATCATCTTACTGTCATTTGTGTAGGATTTCTTTGTTTACATTTGGATGTTCCATATCTGCCATCCTCAGATAATTCAAATAGAAGCATATAAGTTATCTGATCTCCTCTGTTAAATGGTTTTTCTATACTTTTCATTTAGGAAAAAGTTTTAATCTTTTACCCATACCTGCCAATATTTGTTTTGTTTACTGCCACCAGGGCCAGCTTGTTCTATACTCCTGGTTTCCAGTGAGCTACAACAATAGCCCAGTTTCTGTAACAACTTTAGTTTCTAGGTAAGAAGATGAATCAGTTTTTATTTCTTGGTTAATACTCAGTAAAAGGGCCTTGCACTACTTCAACTGAGTCACAGTTCACATTGTTCTTCACAGTGAGTCAGATCCATCCTTCAGTGGATCAGGTACGTGTGAGTTCTCAGGAGAACATCTACTTTTAGCCACTGTATTTCCAAATTTGATTATTTTTTCCTGCCATCATGCACTGTTATTACCTCACCTTTAATCATGTCTTCTTTCTGAATGTACACAGTGGCCTATCTTAATGTTTTGATAAGAAAGCTTTAACATTCAGTAAATGGCCACTATAAAACATTTGAGTTATCAGTAGATTGATGCATGGCCCAAACATCATATGACCACTGCCTAGACCTCACTGCCCTGAGAAACCCACTGTCCTGAAGACTCTCTCTCAGGATTGAAACAAAACCTGAGTCCCTTGCCTTTATGTCATATGCTTTCTATCCTTACAACAGTTTGGGTTTTCTGGTTACTTCTTTCTAGACAGTGCTACCCATATATCAGACGTCCTCTTTCTGCCATGACACCAAGCAACTGCTGTGCCCTTCTTTATAGCTGTGCAAGAGATTTCAACAATGTCAAGCACACAATGACAGAGTGAGAATAATCTTCTTAATTGTGATACTCTTCCTGAATTATTTAAAGAAATGTATCTTTTTAAAACAAATAAAATAGTCAAATAAAGAAAATTAACCCCACACTCTGTATACCTCTAATAGCAATAGAAGAATTATAGTAGCCAACAATTTTTGTCCAAGGAGTCATGTGTTTTTTCTAAAGTCATCATTAAAATCTGATACTCTTAAGCAGAAACTTAGAAATGTAGCTTCAGTGATAGGTTTAGCATCACTGAGACTTTCCTTTTTGAGAAGCCAGGTTATGGTTTTCAAGATTTCTCCAGCCAAGAAGCTGAAGGGCAAGGCTGGAACAGAGTCCCACTGGCAAAATCTTGGGTGTCATTGCTCGTTTGTCTTGTTTGAGGAAAAGAACCTCAAAGCACTGCAGTGCCTCCCCCATGTGTCATCCCTTTGGGAGGGAAATAATTATGCTGAGAAATTAGACCAAAATAAGATTCCCTTAAGCATAACTTAACCTCAAGTTGTTGCCAGGAATGTGACAAGGAAATGGTAAGCATAGGCTGATATATATTTTTAATTCTTCTTGGAATGTCTTCTAATCTTGTAAAGAAAATAGTTATTCAACATTTGTTCTTGCTTTTAGATCTCTGGGGATTCTTAGGTTTTTTTTGTTCTTCCCACTCTTTCATTTGCAGTAGCAGCACTGGCTAATCAAGGCGCAGTTGCCAGATTGTTCCATCTCGCTGTTAGTCCTCAAAGCTCATGGTGTACTCCAGCTCTCAAAAGCAGCAATGCACCTACACAAGGCCAATCTCCATGGTCTTAGTGTAGGTTTGGTAGCTTTAAGTATGGGCTTAAACTCCTCTGAAACCAGCAAGAACCACTCAGACTGTTGGAATGCTTTGCTCAGGGCTCTGTTTGCAGACGATGGGAACAGACTGTGCCTGGCTATTGAGCATCACAGAAGGGGATATGCACAGACGTAAATCCATCTGCAGAATTTGGAGGATGATTAAACATTGTCTTCCCATAATGAGCCAGCCTTGTACTTAATGATCATGGTGGTGAAAACAAACCTAACACACCATTTCATCTGTTAATTTTGCACAGCTCATTTGAATTGATTTTATGACCCTGTCATGTCTGAAAAAAAAATTATGGCCAAAATTCAAATTTATGATTAAAAAATGTGACTGTGAGTGATGCAAAGAAGCAATTGGTGAAGAAAAAACCCAAAACATTTTTAGGGGTTACAGATTCTATGATAGGATCCAAAGAGGAAAGATAGCATATGGTGCTGAAGTATATTTTATGTTATGGGTTGCTGAAAGGCACATATGTTTCCTCTTCGTGAGAGAAAGTTGGCTGAAAGTTATCTACTGAACATCAAAGTTTTCATTACTATTCCTAATTATGCTATTTTTCTGATGACCTAATCAAACAGAAAAAGTAAATCATACCTCTGACTTTTAGCAAAGACACAAAGTGCCTGACTGTCCTTGAATTCGGTCTTTTCTAATTGCCAGTTGTTCCCCAAAATAATTATATTGTAGATTTATTTTTATAGCCTGAAGTTCTGTTCTAGGACAATTTCACCTCTTGAATTTGATGTAGATGTTTTAGGAGAATTTTTAAGAAGGATGGTTAGTGTTGAATTATAAAATATTTCATAAGATACAGGGGACCATTTTGTTCTCTGGTAGAATCCTGAGAAGACAAAGAAGTTATAGAACAGGTTAACTTGATTTAGGATGTTTGAATGCTAACATACTGAAATATCTCGGATGACCTTTTTTCTTTGAATAGTTGAAAGAGGAATGTTATAAATAATATTACTGGTATATACTGTGTTACTGCATTTCTCCAGATGGTCGTATCCATGGGCCCTGAAAGTAGTCGTGAGTAAAACAGAAGTTATAGGTCTCTGTCCTTTTCACAGATCACATTTGTTAAATGAGACACCAATCCGAAGATTTAATAAATGAACTTATTGATTATTCAATGTTTTGGGATAGGTTTCTATAGCTCCTAGTAGTTCTCTGATTTGTTTTGGTAAGCAATTTTACGATATCCAGGAACCATCATATTTTCTCCTTACATGAGACTCTGACCTCTCTTCAGAGAGCAAATTATTTTCTCTGCTCCGTTCAGAAGTAGCTGCCTTCTTTTCCTGGACTTGGGGCTTGGGTAATATTTAGTAACTTATTAAATTAGATGGCCTAAATACTTTATTCAGTTATCTAGCTTAGATTTGTGTAAACACTAGCTCTTAGAGCAGAATATTACAAGCATTGCCTAGAGGGGATAAATCCCCAATGACAAAAGTGGATGCTTGTCTCTGGTCTCCCTGCAGCAATGCAGGACCAAGCCCTGGGAAGGAGAATTTGGGCAGGGGAGGATGGTGGTGCTGGCTGGCTTTGATGGCCAGAATGCCCTGCCAGTGGCCCCAACAGCCCTTTCTGCTCTCCAGCACAGATCAGCTAAAGGTAGTTAGAGGAACCACATGGCCAACACCTTCCCACAATGTGTAGCACATTTCCATACAACTTTCCGGAAAAATGAACCTCTTTGATGATTTTATCTGTATTTTCACCAGACCCAAAAAAGCTGTAAATTTACTTTCATTGCTACAGAAAAGTCTCAGCTAGAGAAACCTATCCAAGAAAGAGCCTGAGCAAGCTACTGTACCCCAATTTTAATCTGTCTCCATGCAATTGACCAGTTCTATGTGTCCTCACTGCAGGGGTGGCAAGGCACTGGAACGGGTTGCACAAAGGAGTTGTGGATACCTCATCCCTGGAAGTGTTCAAAGCCAGATTGGATGGGTCTTTCAGGAGCGCAGTCTGGTGGAAGGTGTCCCTGGCCTGTGGTAGGGGGGATTGGAGCTATATGATCATTAAGGTCCCTTCCAAAACAAATCATTCTGTGATTCTGTTTTCCTCTTGATCAGAAGACAGCAAGGTGATGATTCCTCAGGGGATGTACTTGTACAAAAGTGAGCTGCATCTAATTTTCTTGGAGGTCTTTGAAACACACTGGAACAATTTCTGAGGGACATTACTGAGACTAGTGTTGACCTCTATGTCCTTGTCCAGTACCATTAGGTAATATTAAAAAAACCCTGAACAAATAACCAAACCCCTGCAACAGAGGAAGAGATCACTTCTGAACTATTTTAAACTGTGTGTTTGCTAGTGAACTTCATGAGAAATGATCAACTGTAGGACATGCCTGGAGCTTTTTGGCACATAACCTTGGAAAAAGTTTTTATCTGGTATGAAATTAATCCTAATCAGAGGCATGGAATCTAAAAAGAAAACTTATGGCCTTAATATGCATAGTTAGGGATCCACAGCCCTAATTATTAACACTTTAATGACATATATAGATGTTAGCACAAGAAGTGGTAAGAAGAGAACTGTATTATGTGAAGGATTACTATGTATAATTACATCGTTCAAGAAAAGCACATGCCCCAATACAAGTAAATTAATAAGAGTAAGAAAAAAATTGTTCAGAGATGACTCAGAATTTTTCAGCGCTGGAATTCGAAGTCCAATATTTCATCGTTCTAGATGATTACTACTCTTGCAAGCTCCTTGTAATTGGGAAGGGGAAAGCAAAAGGATTAGACATTCAAGATTGAACAAAAGACCTCTAGTCCATATATTTCTGCAGAGATAGGGCAGAATTGCACAGATACATTTGAGACTGGAGGAGTTGATGCAAAGTTAGCCATTATTTCTGATTTTCTGGCCACATAATTTTATTCCACTGTTTGAGAACATGATGACTGTCTTCATCTTGCACCTGATACTAGTAGTGCCCTTCAGCAGATTTTGCATTTGGCCTCCTTCTGAGTATTTTGGCATCAGAAGTAAGTCTGAGTAACTGTTAATCTGCCAGATCAGTCTGTGTGTACTGCAAGCCATTAATTTCATTCTTACACAGGAGTACTCACTACTCAGCCTTGTGGACAGGTGATCCCAACCAGTTCATGTATTTTTAGTATATCTTTGCACATTAAGTTATGGGACAGCAGAAGGCAATGATAGCCAACATTACCATAATTTCCCAACCAAGGGAGACACAAAAAAGCACTTGCACAAGATCTGGACCACTGCCCACCTCAATTGGCTTCCAGCAAACCATTTAATTTTCTAGTCCCACATACTGAGCGTGAAATATGAGCAGAGATGCTGAAATGCTTTGTAAAATAGTTTAAAAGCCACTCTAAAATGTAACCTATAATGTAGAATATCTTTTTCAGTATATGACACTGCAGTAGACATGGGGAGAAGATGCTTGTCTTTCTTAGGACTGACGGTCCAACTTGAGGATCTTCACTTACTTCTGCTAAAAGCAGGTTTTAAAGTTAATTATCATGTTATGTGTATCATTCAGTGCATAGAAATGTTCATAAAATGTTTTTATTCACATTCTCATTCTTTGCATTATACAGAATAAAACTATATTACTTCAACATTATTTCTGGTTATATTTGTTGGACTAACCAGGTTTCTGTTCCCTCTCCTCCTTTAAAAGCTCATCCTCCATTCTACTTTAAATTAATTTTAAAGCCCTGGGTACTCAGTTCATCCCTTACACACACCCCAAAGCAATGAGAGGAATGCTGCAGCAATTGGGACTATTTATTTCCTCATCATGGTCTCATCAAAGATCTCCTCTTGAGGTTTTCTGATCAGGGCTCTTAAAGGTCATGATGGCATGAGAAAGATGAGGCTAGTGGGGCTGGGGTCTGAGCAGACAAAAGGTAAGGGATTGCATTGGGCAGGAAAATGTTCCCAATGGATATTGAAATTTGGTTTCCTCCTTGGTGAAGAATATACAATGTGGGATTCAAAGTTCCCTTCCACATTTCATTTTGATTGAAATACATCTGGAGGCAGATGCCGAAGTAAAAACATAGGGTGGTGAAAGCGAGCTTGACCAGCTCAACCCCCCCTGCTCATCATGCTTCAAGACTTGCCATCACATAATCCTTTATTAAAGGTTAGCCTGAGCCCCATCATGTCCTGTGAGAGGAAAAGTGGGCATACATTACCAGAACTGCATACTTAAAATAAGTAGATAGTATCAAGAATGCGTCACTGTACCAGGATCATTTGAACCCATCTGATTTTATTACACACACAGTGCATTAAGGTCAAATCTTCTGCATGGAAATAATCCAAGGGTTTGGGTAAGTATGATATTCTTTAGTCTCTGCAATCTGAAAGAACAAATAAAAAAGCAACTAAAGGGATTACAAATAAATCACTCTGGCTTCTTTATCCTAAAGCCCATTTGGCTGGATATGTAGTAGTATTCAAAATTGCAGAACAATTCATATACTTATCTAGCAAACTATTTCACTTGACTGAATCAATGAATAAAGTTGCATTAATTGCCAAAGCTGCTAAGTTTAGCACAATCCACATTTTATTTCCTCTTTTTTGAGTATATCCTATAGCTAAAAGCGGATTTTGTAAATCCTACACTGAGATTAATCATGTGTTGTGTTCAAAGACAAAACAGAGCCCTGAAATTACAGATTTGGGAAAAAATGTGCCCTGTGTTCATTCATTAATTTTTTTGCTATCTGATATTAGAAGTAGTCCATAACTGAGTAAGTCTTGCTTCTGTCATAAGTTAAGGGTGCTTTCTTCACCCTTATTTGAAGAATTTACATAAGGTGTTTATGTCTGAATCTAAACCAAGTTCTGTCTTGTAAGCATGGTGACTGAACTTTCAGGAATCTGAACAGAAAAATCTCAGGATGAAATCTTTTATGAAAACTCGAATAAACAGACAAATAGGACACATATGATATTTGTTGAAACATGGAATTATTTTGGGTTATGATATTTTGGGGGATAGAGGGTTTTTTATTTTTTTATCAAAGCCTTTTCCATTGTACTCTCTTTTCTCTCCATTTTCTGTCTCTCTCAGTACCAAAGATTCAGTGAGCCTCACACCTTGCAGAGAGATACTACATCTGGGAAAGGGAGAGGTTTTTTGTTTTCTTTTATCTTCTGATGAGCCTTCCCTGTTACTCATATTCTAACCATTCTATTTGTGTTGGTCTCCCCTCATAGCCCCACCTCTCCAAAGCACCATTAGATACTTTCTTAGATTAAAATAACTTTAAAGTAGTTGTGCTTTTTTTCAGCCAATGGCATGATCATTCTTCACTGCTCATTTACCACCCCCAAAAAAATTAACATGGAAAGACAAAATGTGGTGCAAATCCTAACTTTTCAAAATATTTATGTCTTTCATTTGTGTTTGAACACATAATTTACATGTTTGTCTATACTGTGTTATATGCAAACACATAAACCTGTTCTGGTGCATGGATACTCACACATGTACCCTTTTATCTCTACAAACAGGATGCTTAGAGATCACTTTTCTGTAGAAACCTCCATACATACACATGGCTACCTGTGGGTATGTTGAAGTAACTTTGATTTCATAAAGTTGTGGATAGTAAAAGCTAAAAGAATTTCCAATACAGTCCCAGGTGTGATCCAGTAATAATTTAACCTGTGTTAATATATAGTTTTGGAATGCAATACAAGGCACGAACAAAAAGCTTAATGTAGAGAGTCATGGGCTAGATTTGATTTGTAACTCCCAGAGCTCACAGGTTTAGCACATTCAGGAATACACAGTTTTCTGCACCCCAGATGACACTGTGACACAGCCACTCCTCCAAGAGCCTGCTGACCACATCAGCAGCCCACAGATGCTGGCAGAAAAAAGTGCAAATCCCCTGCTTCCTTTGGCACATCCTCAGATTGATGCATTCCTGGTGTTTTCCCAGAAAACCAGCTGTTTGTTTTACCACTGAGCTCCTTCTCAGTGGTAAACAACCCTAGGAAGAGGGGATTACAGCAGGGAATTGGGGTTCTCGTTATTTGCATTTATCTCCACCAGGGACATTTTATATGGAAACTTTACCCAATAATTTCTGTCCTACCTTCCCCAGCTGACAAGAATGCTCTAATTAAACACAACTGCTGCTATAGTCACTGTAATGAATCTCTCAACATGAAATTAGCAGGTAGATGAAAAAACCTATGTCTGTTGTAAAATTCTGCAAAATCTAAGACAATATATAAATGCTAAGATAAAGGGACTGAAAGCAATACGATTTATGACTGGAATTTGGTGTGGTTACTGCTGGTGTCTCTTTTACTGATGGAAAATATCATATATGATAAGCTAATTAAGTGCAATGTCATATTTCTTTATTGACTTGGAACCACAAAGGAGAGCCAAACGAAACTAAAGCAGAATATTTCTCAGATGAGAAACAAGAATTATTTATATTTTAAAGGTACTAGTAAAAACAGTTCTGGTAGAAAATGCTGGTATATGTCAAAACCAGGAATATTCTTGTTTCATTCCAACCAGTAACAATTCATTTTCTCTGTAATAGCTCTTCTTAGTGCATAACTTCCTGAAAAATGCTGCTGCTTTTTTTCATATCCTTTCTCTAGGTATAATCATCTTCAAGTGCTTATTTTCCTATTTCCCCCTATTGCTTCAGCTTTATTTTAGACAGCTGTGTTGGCATGATGGCAAGGTTCAAATATTCGATTGGAGATCATTGTAAGTTTCATTTTTGTTTTATGTAAATAGTCAAATTAAATAGGAAGGCTAAAAACAGGTAAAAGTCAATCTCCAAGTACATTAAGAATTATGTAGGTTACACAAATCTCTTACTGAAGCCTACAAGAGATTTTTCTTATCTAACACCTTAATACCCAATATTTATTTAGTATATGATAGCTCATGTCTGGAGGTGAATAAAAGGAATGAAAGAAAAAATATCCTTTATTCAAGGAAATAACACAAATAAACTATTTACATGATGAATGGAAACAAAACCAAAAATAAAACAACAAAAGAGAAAGAAAGTCATTAGGGAACCAAAGAGTCCTGTTGGTTGCCATATTTGATTATATCTCAGATAAATACATTATTCAGGACTGTCTGTGAAGGTCAGAATCAAATCAAAGATCATTCACCCCCAGTTAAATTAAAGAGATCAGAATGAAGAACCCAGGAGAAAGATAAGGTTTAGGAAACTGCCCAATTTGGCTTTATCAGTGACAGTGTATGAGGGGAGTTTTGGCCTGCCCTCTATCACCTTTTTCTGAGAGCCCCAAACACCTCTGCAGTCCACTGCCTTTCCCAGGGCCTGGCAGGGTGAGTGGCACATGTTCTTGGGGACCAGCACTGGGATGATGGGAGGAGCCAAGTGGGGACTATTTCTTCCTTTGCTCTTCCTTTTTTAGGCTCAGAGCAACTAGAATCTCCTGTTTGATGACCCTGTGGCTCTGCTCAGGCTGGTAAATATGTCAGGACAGATTTTGCTTTTGGCAGGTCAGGTGCCGTTTCCTGACTCTTCCCTTACTGTATGCCACTTCTCAGAGTGAGAAGGTGCCCAAAGCTGAAGGGTGTGAATAACCCTACAAACAGAAACATCCCATCACACAGAGCTGCAGGTTGAACCTGTGAGAGCTGTGAGGTTGCCTGTGCAAAGCCTGCTTGGGCAATGGGCTTTTGTGCTAACTGGCAGCAGCCTTGTGACAGCAAAATGGAAATGTTCTCTGCAGCACACATGCAATACTTGTATGGCTTGACCCTGGCCTTCGATTCTGAGTTTCTTTCACCCTATTCAAAGTAACAAAATAAAAAAGAAAGAGCAAGTACTACACACCAAAAACCAATGGACATATAAGTAACTCCAGTGTGAAATACGCTGATAGAAATTTGGAGGTGTTGTGTGTCACAATGACATGCAGCTATAAAACCACTCAAAGGTACAGCAGAGACAATTTATATCATTCAAAGGCTTGTTAAGGAGGATCATTATTCCTGTGCCACTTTGCAGCATAGATATTATTAAAGGCTATGTTTGCTCTCTTCATTATTATAGCAAACAAGTAATTTTGCTTTCATAGCATGTTCCATAATCTTTTTATATAGATGTACACAGGTTTATACATCTTTATGTGTATAGATGTCTTACTGATGCATAATATTATATATAGCATGCATAATACTTTGCAAAATAGATCCAATATTTATATTGTTGTACTATTACATGCATAATATTTATAGGCCTGTTATTTATGTGTTTCATAGAATCTTAAGGGGTTGGAATGAGCCTTAAAGATGGACCTTGCTCCACCCAACCTGCCTTTGAACACGGTCAGGATTGGGGCATTTGCAACGTCCATGGGCAATCTGTCCACCACTCTCACAGTAAAGAATTTCTTCCTGGTATCTAACCTAAACTTCCCCTTCTTCATTTTGTACCCCTTGCTCCTTGTCATATCACTGCAGTTCCTGATGAGGAGTCTGCCTTCCTGGTAGGCCCCCTCAGATACCAGAAAGTTGCTGTGAGGTCTTCACACAACTTTCTCTTCTCCAGGCTGTCTCTTTGGGACTCCAAGCAGTCCCAAATTCCTCAGCCTGTCCTCATAGAAAAGATGCTCCACTTTGTGGCCCTCCCCTGGACTTGCTCTAATGGTTCCATGTCCTTGCTTTGTTGGGGACACCAGAACTCTGCACAGCACTCCAGGCTGGGTCTCACAAGAGAGGGAAAATTACCTCCTTAGACCTGCTGGCCACACTTCTTTTGATGCAGCCCAGCATACAAAGTAGTCCCAATTTGTAATTTGGAGAATTATTTTTAATTCTTCCTAATTATAGGAAATCTATGCACTAACTTCTAATGTCACATGGACTTAGTAAGTGTTACATTGTTGCCTGTAATCGAACTACTCTGACAGTATATCTGCTCACAGCAAAGATAACCCCTTGCTTTAGAGCAGAGAGTGGTGGGTGCACAGTGAGATAGTCAAAGAAGGAAATTCACAAGCCTGTAATCTTACAGTTTTCCTCTTCCTTTTGCAATCCTCAAGTGCCAAAATAAGTTTGAGAACAATGTGAAAACAACAGAATGCAGAAGTCACAGGTCCTAATAATTGGTTCCAAAAAATTGCGTTCAAAAGAAATTTGGAAAAAAAATTCAAACCCTCTTGGCAAAGGTCAAAGATTGACCACATGCAGTTTGCAGTATAAAATGTGTAAAAATTATAATCATGTTAGTTGCACAAAGCAATGTCCAGATGTTATTTGTATGTTGCTGTACTTTAGAGGTTTTGGAAGGAGCAATACAAGCAAATGCAGTTCAGCTGTTTAGAAAGGTGGATGAGAATTTTTGTTGTAGGATTAGCTGGCAGTCAGTGATTAGAAGAAAGGATTTGCTCGCGTGGCCTGACGTCTTCCTGCTGTCTGTAGCAGAGGGCCTTCCAAGAGCAGGGGTTTTGCTGGCCTGCAGAGAATGGGCTGCAGGCCCACAGCTGGAGCCCACAGCCAGCTGCTGTGCTGACTGAGAGCTGTGCTACAGCTACAGACAGAGGTCAGGAAAATCTGGGAAAACACCATCCTGCATCTCCTGTCTTTAATCTCAGTTTAGGGATAGATCAGTGGGAAGGAACATTTACACCCCTTGCCCATTTACACCAAAGATCATCCTTGAGCTCACAGCCTGCTGAGGGTGCTGACCACCCTCTTCCTCATCCCTGTCTGTATTGCAGCTCTTCCTGGGGTCTGTGCAGAACATAGTCTGAAGGCTATCTGGGAAGATATCCTTAAGCCCATTCTGTCTGCTGGAGCTAGCTGAAATTGTCCCCATAGTTGAGAGGCCAGGAATTACCATGGAAACACTTGCAGCAAACTCTCATGTCAAAGCAAATATTTCAGTGCTAGTTAACAGATTTAAAAAGATGCTGATTGAAAGAGCAGCATGCTTTGTTCGCTTTATGAGGTCACTTAGCTAATCTGCCCAGTAAATCTGTTTGCTGCACGTGTTGCTCTCTGCTGACCTTAAAGGTTCTTGTAAAAGATAGATTGGAAAGTTTAGAAATAACACAAAATACCCTCAGATGTTATCCCTGACTTTATGATAGCTATGAAAAACAGATGACCCTGGCAGTGCTTTCCTTTGGAAGTTAACATATGTCTGTCTAAGAACTCTTCCTGGGCAGGAAACTTATGAATGCATGGTGCCATCTGCAAGGGAGTCTGTTTGTCCTGTAACAGCAATGTTATTGTCAGGAAAGGCTCTGTGTTGAGGTCCTAGCACACTGGCCAGACACTGCACGAATCTATGGTTTTGGTGCTTTCCCTGGCTTAGGGGAAGTTTGAATGTGTCCTTTTTTTGCTTGGTGTCACTGCTTCTGTCCACTGACTATTTCTTACTTGTAAATATCACAGGCTCTCCTACATGACCCTTGTTTTATTTGACCATATAGACAACTTGTGAACATAACCCTCAGGTTTGCCATATTCCCTTTTGGCCACTCCTGGTTTTTTAATAGCACTCTTTTCAACGTGATTTTTAAAGTCTTACCTAATGGACATTACCTCCTACTTTGGAGTATCAGTGATTTTCATTAGCATACTACTATATAGTATTAATGAGAATTTTGCAAGATCTCTCATTTTTAATTTGTGGATAATTCTTGTCTCTTCTTTTTTTTTTTTTCCCTAGACATATTGCTTATAAACACGTTGGCAGTGTTAGTGCAGCATATGTTTTCACATGAATAATTTAGTACTTGTACTAAACCACTATTATCCTGATATATCAGTCCGAATATGCTGAATATGCTGGGTACTGATTAGTATGGAAAACAGCACTGTGAGAATGAATTTAACACAGGAAATATTTCACATGCAAAACGTATTCAGTTTTCACAGAAATATGAATAAATATACAGCTTTTTTTTTTGAATGACTCCTTATAAGTCATTGTTCTTGCGCAACAGTATAGCAAAACAGGATTTAAATTTACAAGTAGTGCAAATAGAAGATTTGCCAAAAGGTGGTTTTGTGCAGCTCAAAATCTACATGAACTTGAATCAAATTTGCCAAGTACTTTCAGTTGTAAACCTGAGGCTGTTGAGGAGGCATCATACTTTGACAGAGGGACAGTCAGTGTCCCTTCTGCTTTTTCAGTGTCCAGTGGTTAATGTTGTCAAGCAAAATGTAGGAGAGCTGTGTTCACTGCTGCCTGTATTGATTTGAACTATAATTTTCTTGTCTCGACAGTGCCTTAAAAAAAAAATCCCAATATATGTTTGCTGGATATTTACCTCTCTGAAACACATTTTTTATAAATACTAAAGCATTCACTGTCAAGAGCAGGAGAGTGGCATAGCACAGTGGCTGGCCCATTTCACAAGAGGTGTAGATTGGAACCCCTTCAGTGAGAACTGGGTCTAGAGCTTAGAGTTCAGGTCCCAGAAGTGTCCCCATTGCAGGTGATTCTGGAAGAGGGAAGCAGTGGTGGAGATGCAGCCAGTCCTTCATTCCCTGTTGTTTTTTGGATGGTTGCCACAAGATGGAACATTTTGTTTCAGACTGAGACATTTTGACCCAAAGACATGTTGATGAGGACGTTGTTTTGTTTTGTGTTGGCAGAACAAAATTAAGGGAGGGGAGGGATGTCTTTCAGTTTGTTCCAACTTGAAGAAAGAAAAATGAATTGTTTTTTCATTGGCACTCTCAGTCCTGATTAGATCATTGATATAGATGGGACACTTGAGCCTCTGTCTGTGCTGCTGCTGCTTAATATGGAGCAGAGAAGATCCCTTCCCCTATCCCAAAGAGTGGGTATCCTGAGGAAGAAAACAGCAGAGCAACAGTTGTCACCACCATCCAGGAGCTCTGTCCCCTTTGTGAACAGCAGAGAAGGGACAAAGCACAGGTAAAACAGGTGAAGAGGGCCTGAGTACTGGGGTGAATAAATCATGCACTGCTGGAGCTGATTTGAGCCACTTCCTCCCAGGGCAGGGCAGTGACCTGTGGCCTGGGCAGCAGAGATGTGGCTGGACAGCTGGCCAGGGGTCATGGCTTCTCCTCTTCCTGCCCCCTGTGCAGGACATGGGGCCTGAGTGCCCCACCAGCCCTGGCACAGTCCCTGGCTGGCGTCTCCCCTGGGATGCTGCTGCCAGTGGGGTGACAGGAGCAGGCTGCACTCACACTGTGCTGTGCTGCTCAGCACACAGGGAAAGGGCATTGCCCACCTCTCCTTGGAAAGTCAGCAGCCAAAGCTGCTGCAAGCCAGCAGCTGCTCCAGTCACACCAACCATGTGCCTTTCACAAAGGATTGCTTTTTGAGAAGGAAGGAAGCTGAGGAAAAGAACTATCCCCATCCCCTGAGCCATCCCAGCGTGTGGTACAAGTTGCTGTCTCTGCTTTTGCTTGGTTCCCTGACAGCCAGTTTCCCAGCAAGGTTGCCAGGCGGGGTTTCAGCTCTTCCTCTGACTTCACAGTGCAGTGTTTATTCTGAAGCCCAGGTGATGAGAGATTTATTTGCATGATCAATCTCTTCAGCTTCAATGGGACTGCTTTTCAAGGATGTGTGCTTTGGTAAGAGTAGGTCAACCATGCCCACAGAGACTTTTTGTGAAGGAAAATATGCTAATTAAATATGTGCAGGAGGCCACATTTTATTCAAATGATGAAGGGGTTTTATTTATTATGAGGAATACTGTTTTATTTGCTTTTTAAAAATTGCCAGCAGTCTTAACATTGTTTGTCCTTGAAAAATTGTCTTTTTTTTCTTCCTTGCTGTCTATCTGAAATTAAAATTATGCCCACTTCCCTTTTTCTACTCTAAAATTACTTGTTCCCAGCAAAAGAAGAAAAAAATGCCATGCCTTTCATGTAACAGTAAAGCATTCACAAAACAAGAGGAAGCACACAAAACAAGAGGAAAACTCCACTGCTGCAAAGACTCATCAAAAAGGAATTGCCAGAGTGATGGAGGAGGGTATTTCCATTCCATTTGATGCTTTTAATTGCAATTCTTATGAATGGTCTGAATCTCTCATGCCTGAGTTGCAGCACAGAGCAAGTTATTTTTAGCAGCTGTAGCCCAAAGCTATTGTTGCTACTCTACAGTGCCATATCCATAGATACAATTTCTATCCTGCCGTTCCAAGCTCGGTAGGTTGGCAAAAAGCATTACCTGATACAGCATCTTTAGTAGCAATTAACAAATATTAGATAAATATTAATTGAAGGGAGTCTGGAAGAAGATAAATATAGCCAAAGAAATTGCTTTGTCTTGTTCAAAGCCTCTGTAGATGCACAAAACCCAGAAAAAAGAGATTCTTTCTAAAGATGGTATAGAAGAAAGCTCTTTGAGATTTACCTTTCTGCTAAATACACACAAAAGGAACACCGTTATTATTTGGTTTTTTTAAGGAAAAAGTGTTTTTGCCATTTGCAAATAAAGGTTAAATTTTGTGTGGAAAACAAATAAAGTATGTTTCTGCTTTCACTGGGGATTTTTAAATTTTTCAGTACAAAGCAGTTGCTGGAAAAAAATTAGTCTCCTCTGTAAGGAATTAGACAGTTTCTGTGTTCCACAGTGCATTTTCATTAGGGCGACCAACGGAGACTGCTGGCTGGATTGCAACGAGCAGCTTTACATCGAAGGACAAGCTGCATTTATCTGAAGGCAGTTCATGGGTTTATAATGGACAGCAGGGCCTTTGTCTTTGCTAAGAGTCTTCCTGTGAATAGCTCTGTGATTCATAGCCAAATTATAGTTGCTTCCTACTATCATGGTCTTTTTAATAGCAAGGTCCACAAAAGGCTCTCTTCAAATGCTAACTGGTTATAGTGGGCTTTCTCCCATTTTCATTTTGGTTTTTTTTTTTTTATTTTCAGTTATTAGAATCAGGTTAAATAAATAAGAAGTGCCATTTTTGGTCCTTGCAAGATTTTTTTTTTTTTTTTTGGGCAAGATTCAAGTTTGAAGCATAAATATAATGTTTAGAATCTTAGACATTTTTGTCCTAATTAACCTGGTTAACCAATGATAGATACACTAGAAAATCCATCCAATGAAGTGTAAAAACCTCACAGATGTGCTGCTGCACATACACAGTTAAAAACATGTAAGGGCTTTTGATGAACACCTTGTAAGTATTTTAAAATATATTGTATATTCTGTGCATTATATCATCATGTTGGTGGTAATGGGTGATATTCCAGACCCCAGCTTCCTTCAGAGAGTTTGCTTTTGGGTGAATCAAAATAAATAAATATATGCAAAATGTTATTCATAGTAGTAGCAAATGTTACTTCATAGTAGCATGGAAGGACACATCAGAGCTGAGATTCTTTTGTGTTATGCATCCACAGACATCTTTAGGCACGCACAGTGTGCCTAAACGTGTACAGGTACTGCTTAACTAAACCACTGTTTCTTCAGGTTAAATTTGTGCAGTTTCTGGGGCAATCTAATGTGTGACTGTCTACTAATTGTCTCCATAAGTTATTTGCCACATTGTGCTTTAATTAAAAGTGAACTCTGATTGCCTTGTAATGTACAGAGGGTTGCAGCCTGACTGCTCACTCAGTAGATTGGCGGAAACTTTAATCTTCCAGTCTACTCAGAGGTAAACAGGATTATTGCTAGCATATGCCATGAAATATATTTTTTCCCTAGGACTGAGTGGATGAATTTAGAGGCCAGAGATTTAAGCTTTATTAACTCATGCTAGAAGTAAGGGAGCAAGTTGAAATTTCTCAAACCTCCCCTTTTTTTTTTTTTTCCACTGAAGAGCATAGACTTAATATACTTTATTCTTACCCTGTACTTGGATACAATGGGGAGGTTGTGAGGTGAGAAGAATAGATTTAATTCCAGTTTCAGTCAAAGGAAAATTGTGAGAAGTGGTTTTCTCCTTTTTCTCCTTTCTAAACTGCTTGGTAGTGGTCAAGGACATTTTTACAGCCCGAGGACAAGATGAGAAAACCCAACACCCCACTAGAGGATTGCTGAATTGCCTCACATGGAGAATTCATTTCAGGGGGATGATTCAGCCTTGAGCACGTAGTTTTGCAGCAGCTTCAGACAGAAGTGTAATCTAATGCTGTGGTCTGAGCAGTCTCTTGCAGAACTTGCATGTGGTAGTTTCCACCTTGCCCTTGTCCCCTGCATTGATATGGATTGTCCTTCTGAGCTGCTTCAGGGGATGGACACAGAGAGCCAAGAAGTCCAAAGTGAAATGAAAATCTCTGCACTGCCTGAAAGGACAGCTGTCTTGGATGCCAGTGGTAGGCATGCCAGAGGGAAAAAAAGCCTTGATGACTTACTGAATGACAGAACCACAGAATGGTTTGGGTTGGAAGGGACCTTAAAGATCATCCAGTTCCAACCCACCTGCCATAGGGAGGGACATTACCTGCTAGACCAGGTTGATTAAAGCCCCATCCAACCTGGCCTTGCACACTCCCAAGGGTGGGGCATCCGCAATTTCTCTTGGCAACTTGTTCCAGTTCCTCACCACTTTACAGTAAAGAATTTCTACCTAATATCTAATCTAAAGTCTCAAGCCATTACCCCTTGTCCTATCACTGTATGCCCTTGTAAAAAGTCTGTCACCATCTTTCCTGTAGACTTTCTTCTAGTACTGGAAGGCAGCAATTAGGCCACCCAAAAATCTCTTCTTCAGGCTCAACAATCCCAAATCTCTTAACCTTCCCTCACAGGAGAGGTGCTCCATCCCTGTAGTAATGTTTCTGCTCATCTTCACGCTGATGAACAGTGAACCTTGGTTATCAAACCCAGCTGGGTTCTACCTTCATAAGGTTCCTTTTGTTCCAAGACTGCAGATATTCCCATACTCCTACATCTACAGATCCAAGCTTCTACTTTCTTCTCTTAACTTTTCAGGCTCAACCTGGCAGCCAGGTACTCCCACACTACGCTGTGCCCCTGCACTACCATTTGTGTTCACTATCTTGGAACCTCTCTCATTCAATCTTTCTTTTTCTTGCTTATAAATCCATCCAATTCACCACACCTTGTTCAGAAAAAAATGTGCTGCTTTTCTTCCTGAACCTTCATCTTCTTCACCAGCTCATACTGGGGACTACAAAGATGTGTTGCTTTCCTATTAAAAGGAACATTGTGGGAAAAAAACCCCAGACCAACTTATATTGTTGCTTACCATGCTATAGTGTCATATTGCTGACAGTCACAAAGCAAGAAAAATCAGACTTAAGCAATGTAGAGCTTGTCTTTTCTATATCTGCAGGTTTGAAACAAATGTAGTTAATAAGCCTACATGCCAGATAAGAGCAGATAACTTTATGTCCCTTTAATTCTGAATTGGGGCCAACTTAATCAGGCTATGTGCTGTTTACTCTCATTGACTTTTCTCTATCAGACACCTTGGCTGTTTACTTATGGTAGTGCTTACCCATCATTTATCATTATGTAGAACTGTAACCTTTTGGAAAGCAGTAGTCAGCATCACTTTGCCAGTTTTCAGAATGTGGACAGAATCAATAACAGTTCAAGCTGTCTGCATCAAAATGTCCTGAAGAGGAAGCAAACTGGGCTGTTTGGGGGAGGCCACTACAAAATCTGTGAACTACATGAACTTCACCTGAGAGTCTCCTGAATTTCCCCATGGCTTTCTGCAAAAGGTAAAAGTGTAACTGTTTCTGAACACTGGGAGGGAGACTTTGATGCACACTTTGACACATGAAGACATCTTATGTATCTCTAAGACAACAGATGGGGCAGACATGCTCACTTCCACTCATTCACTATTGAGTATCAAGATTTAAAACCAGGACACTTAATTTATTTTGGGTAGTTCAAAAAAGTAATATCTGAATCCTGTTTATTCAGAAGAACAACCAGTAAGACTCTCCTTGAGTACTCCAATTATTCCATTCTGAGTCTATTTTGCATCAAGCCCTTTTCAATTATTAAGGCTCATTCTATCATATTTGTGGACATGCAACTCATAATCTCCAAAATATCTGCAGACCACCAACGGCATGTTTAGACTAAAGCATTGGGCTATCTCACTGAATAGTGAAATTGTTCCATGAACACACTTCATACAGAAATATGGACTTAGCAGTGCAAACTGCAATAGTACTTCCAGGAAAACGAACATAATTTCTTCCTTCTGCCTGGTTATATAGATGTCCAGAAATATTGACTGACATGATTGCAGTGAGTTTTGGTGCCTGTTTATCATAAATTCTGTGGTCAGGAGAGATTCTCTCTGAGATTCTCTCAGAGAAAACATACACAGGCAAAAACTGAAGTACAGGAGGTTTCCTCTGAGCACCAGGAAACAATTTTTCACTGTGAGGCTGAATGAGCACTGGCACAGGTTGCTCAAGAAAGTGGTGGATTCCTTATCCTTGAGATCCAAAGCCTTCTGGACATGGTTCTGGGCAACTAGCTCTAGGTGCTCCTCCTTGAAGAGCAGGGGCTGAACCAGATGACCTCCATAGATACCCTCCGGCTCTGTGACTCTGTGGTTCAGACATCACCTACAAGAGCTGAGGTATCAGCATTTGGCCTTCAGTTGCTTTTATGCAGGGGAAAATCAACCCATCTCTTAAAACATCCTGCTAAAAGGCACTCATAATGTAATACATAGAAAGTGAAATAGGGTTGAAATAAGCAATTTTGGCAACAGCATTTAGAATGTAACATTTTGAACTCTTAATACAATTTCCTTGGCTCTCTGGAAATACCTGTTTTGACTGAAATGATTATTCTTCAGAGATAATGGAATCTTTGATTTTAGTCACCATTTGAATAATACATCAGGATTTTTTTTTTAATCTGGTAAAAGGAAAGCTATTGCATTTTTCTTTTTAGGAACAATCTGGTTCTTCTATCTTCAAAGCTGTTATTTACATATCAACAGCTTTGTTCATTTCCTCTGTTCTGCGGCCAAGTGTGAGATTACAATGAAATCCAGAGAATGGGTGGCAACTCCATCAAGTCAGATCAAAAGAGGCAAAAAAGAGTAAACAGGACTATTAGGAAGAATAAACAATAAGGGCAAAAAATAGCAAAATTGCATGGGTTTTGTGTGTTATTTAATTTAATTTTACATTTCTTTGCTAATTGTAAAATCTTGTCAGAAGTCTGAAAATATTTTTTCCTGTTTAACCAGGTTGGTACTTTTCCATTTGGCAAATTCACCATTGCATTTATTTTCCCCTCCCATACATTGAATGACAATACAATAAAGATATTTGTTAATAGTTTTTTTGTGTAGGAACAACTTTTCTTGTATGCTTTTCATGAAAATCTTTTGTTGTTCCATGATGGCATCATGGGTAGTAACAGCATTTCTAGTAAACTCCTAATGAAGTAAGAGCTAAGTATGTCATGATTTACTAACAGCCAGTCATATATTGAAGTAGAATTTGGCACTGCCTTTATATAGTTTTTATGCTGAACCAGATTCAGATACGAAATAAGATAAAGGAAAAAAGAAAACACTAAAAAGTGGAAGACAGAGATTTGAAAAAGAGAATAGAGGCATGCCCACTGTTTAAATGGCATGGCATCAGATACCAGTGCACAATGCTGCTACTTCCATGAATTAAAAAAGTGCCCTTTTCCACACCTTATGAATAAACATCTTAGGACACATAATGCATTTGCAAGCAAACCTCTCTTGGTAATGAAACCAGGAAATAATTTATAGCATTGAGAAACCCGTAGCTGAGGAAGGAAAAAAGGAGGGAGGATGACAAATCAAAGGGAAAGACTTAAAAACAGAACACTGATGAATGGTAAGATCATACTTGTTATCATACTCTTGTCTTACCCTTTGACTTTTCTCATATGCAGTCCTTGCAAGTTCTCACAGATCAGTGGCAACCCAGTTTGTGTAGTGCAGGGGTAGGCAGAGTAATAAGGATACTACGTGGTACTTACTCCAGGTGGAATATTAGACATGAAAAAGGACTGAGGAAATTTTTTGTCTTTGGGAAAAATAATGTATTTTAAATTTCTGTGCACATCTCACTGACTGATGACTGAGGCAGATGTGAGCTATTCTCTGCTTTTCCAGGCAAGCTTAGGAAGGGATGTTGTGATATCTCTGGACACAGGAGATGGCTGTTATGATCTTGAGCTCATTTTCCCTCCCCTTATGCTTTCTTGTTTCTTACTGTTTGGGAGGACTAGCTGTCACCCAGGTGACTCACTTGCTCTTCTGTGCTTCTCAAAGTGGTTTGCAAAACAGGGTAGGCACTTCTATACAAGACCTGCAATACAAAGTCTGTTCTGTGAATTAGAGCAGAGTCTGAAAGAGAATATGAGCTGTGAGTACAAGGATTTTTTTCAGCTATCAATAAAGTACAGGTGTCTCTGAGGCTGGGTGCATCTTTGAAATAATAGGCACTGCCACCACACAATGTGTCAGGATGGAGGGAGAGTGCATTGCTCTTCTGAAAAGAGGAATTTGAGCTGAATGTAATTGCTCATGTGGACGTCAGCCAGTGCACCTGGGCTCAGTCACCGCAGCAAACCCTAATTCCTAAATAAAAATTCAGGGAAAATGTTCTGTGGCACTATATAAATTCTCAGAACTGTTTTTGTAGTTTATATATTCATCTTCACTTTCAGAAATGACATTTGTTCTTATGTCTGACACCTAATGATCAAAAAAGAAATTTCTCTGTAACTCTGTCAGGACTGTGCAGCTAATTAGGCTGAGACACCAAGATGCCAAATACTTTAATCCTTTTACTTCAGATATTTCAATATTAGAAAATACAATGGATAGCATACTTACCTAAAAGTAAGTATACCTTGACTATACCTGACCAAAAAAATATCAGTTTGGTTTATGTTGATTTTAATCAGCTAAATATTCAGTCAAGTAATCTGAAGCATATCAAATTGCTGACAAAATCTTTGTTCCTTTTTCTTACTGCTCAGGCAGAGGAATTTCAGTCCCACAGACACTGGGCTGAATATTTGCTAGTGTTGGAGTGGGTGAGCCAAGATATTCCTGCTCATCCTCCTCCACACTGGTGGAGTACTTTTTACTAGTCACAAGTGGTGAAGCAAGCATTAAGTCCTGGAGCCAGTTCAGAGCCAAGTTTTGTTCAATAGTCCTTTACTGAGAAGCTGATAAAGATCACTGGAAAGGGTCCAGTGGACATCTCCCCTGTTGGACATGTTCTGCCACAAAAACACCAATTCTTCATCTTCTAGACAAACAGTGGCACACTGTGTTTTATCCACTCCTCTCTTTTAGGGCTAGAAGGACCTCCCAGCTGGACAGGAACATGGCAGCTGTCAGAAGGAGATGTCTGATGGCAATTGATTCCAGCTGAGGAATGGCATCAGGTCCCAGCTCTAAAGTAGCCATTCTGTCACATGAATGTTTTGGTATTCTTGTGCTGAAGTCCATTCATCTGGGGCTTCTTTTTCAGGGTAAATCACCATTTATTACCAATAAATTTAGACAGATGGCTAAGCTTCTAAAACCAAGTTTAAACCAGAGTTTAAAATCAAGCAGAAGAAATATCTTTCTCTGGATATGGCCATAACTTTGACTTAGTTGAGCATGCTACAGAACACAGGAAAGATGAAAAATAAGCAAGTATCTGAAATTTTCTTGTGAAGTTTGTCACAAAACTTAAAGTAGCTGCTTATTAGAGGATGTAGAAGTTCTTGTCCACTACAGTGATGTGTGAGGTAAATCACAGGATATTAACTCTTGTAAAGAATCTCAGAGTCTTGAAAGTCAAGTGAATGCCTTTTTGAGGGAGAAAAGGCTATGCTAGGCAAGGCAGCATTATCTCTAAAGCCTCATTTCCTCCATAACTGAGGTCATTAAAGTATATCTATTTGGACATGTACTGTAGCATCAGATTGGATTTTTAGCCTTTTACCAGTTTTTCCTTCATTTTCTTTCTTAGGATCAATCTTTAGCCATTAGCTTTGACTAGAATGCCTCGGTGTGGCTTGTCCCCTGGGCTGATTCTGTAAGCAGTGTTCCAGCAGTTTTGTACTTTCATTGTGTTTGCTATTACGATTCTCAAGCTGAATATCAAAAAAAGAAAATTCAAACAACAAACTGAGAGGAAGATCTATCCCATTTAGCAAAGCAGCCAATACTGGGCTGTAATAACTATGTGAAAAAGAATGACTCTACTGCTAACAAGGTTTAATCAAATTTCTAAGATTGTTATATTGCATCAGCAGCTATTCAGAACCACCCTTTGTAGATGAATCATGTTAGGAATTCCTGTTACTGGTATGTGTAAAAGCAGTTATATGTCTTGTCACTGTATTAGAGATAGGTTTCCCAGCTACTGGGAACTGCAGAATATTAACTGACATCAAGCTTTCTATAGTTAAATGATATTTGGATATTCTTTTCTGGCATATTATAATGAATTAAGATTGCTATCTAGTCCAGAAAAAGAAGAAAAATCAATGTATTTGAATCAAACTAATTCATTAAATTAATTAAATGAATGCATTTCTTGTTGATGATGACAATCAATTCCCATATAGTAGGTTGTGTTTTCACTTCAGTAGTGTTTCTCACACGTATGGACATGCATAGGAGCAAACTGAATTCAGACCACGGTGTCTAGAAAATTATGTCAATCACACCAGGATCAGCCTGCCAAATTTCATTTAAAATTTTTAGAGTTCTTCCCATTGTGAGCTGCATATCTGAAATACACTGGCCTTTGGTCTTGAGATTAATTCTTTATCCTTCTTTGACCCACTTTTGACCTCACAGCAGTTATTCATTCTATTTTACACTATTTATATTTGGATTAACTTGATTTACAGGAAAGGAAAATGGGAAAGATAAGAAAATAACATTTTGGGAAAATGCCTTGACTAACATTGAGGTAAATTTGTGTAATTTTACTGAAGCTGGTCAGTTTACTCACACATATAGTTTAGTAAAATACATACATTTACTTTTCTTTTAATACACAGAGCTTTCTATTTGGGAACAATAAAACCTGGTCACAATATATTTAGCCTAATCAGTATTATAGAATATGAACTCATGTTTTGGTATATGTATTAACAAGGCATTAAAAATTCAGGCTGGTGATGTAACATTATGTACTGTGCACTGCTTGGCTTCTTAATCACAGCATCTCTGAGTGCTGCTGAATCTTTATGTTTTAGAGAAGCTTTCAACCTGTTTGCTTTCAAGAGCACAACAAAGCTCAAGCAGGAGACTATTTAAGGAGGGCCAGATGGAATGTGATTTCAGCAAGTCCCTGTTGAAAATCATATCTAATATTTAAACTAAACATATTTTCATGTTCTCATTCAACCATTCTTTTCATTTTGGCTGTCTCTAAGGTACCAAACATGATCTAAGCAACCATCTAATGGCCTTCATATTATTGCTATTTCAATCTATTTGCATTGAAAAATGCGTTACAACACATCAGATGGACATAAAGCATCCAGTTTGGAACATCTTCTGCAGACAATAAGGGAAATCAGGTGTTTTCAGCTTGATAGTTTTGTTCTCATGTCAGATTTTGTGTTTACCAGACATTGGAGCAGCAAACTGGCAAATGCTGTATTAGTGCCTAATGCTTTTAGCTGCCTTTAGATCAGTCAATCATATTAACTGGGTGGTTGATATCTCACAGGAACATTTTCTTCAGTTTAACCTGATTGAGGATAGTACCAGTCCAAATACCTGTGAGATGCTCTCTGTAATGGACTTTAAAAGAAAAAGGCATCATCTGGGGAAAAGATGAGTCTCCAGTTCCAAATTTTAAAACCTTGGTTCACCTCTGTCATTAGTATTCTGAGAAAGAAACACAGGATTCATCCCAACCTGATTAAGAAGGCTAAAATCAAAGCTGAAGCCAAATGTCTGTGATCTTGTGACAGCAGCAAGAGATGGGAGAGTCATGGACTCAATCCCACAACAGGTGTCTCAAAGAGAAGCCCCACTCCTCTGACCCTAAGCATTGCCTTGAGTTCCATTTGCCTAACCTCAGAAAGATGACATTAGGTAAGATAAATCCTGTCCTTCATGATTAAGATGTCACTCACATGGCTTGACAAGAGACAAGTAAATTAGAGCTGATAAAGAGAGCTGCCTGGTGGCAGCTGGAAAAATAATTTGTGAGTGCCAGTCCCACATGCAGATGATGAGACTGCACCCTGTCATTGCATTAGAAAGCTTTCATTTTCTAATGGATTTACTTCCTGCAGAAAGTCATGGTACACTGGAAAGACTGTTTTGCATTTCTTATCTATGAAAATTAAGTTACATGGAGCATTTCAGGATTCCCATATAGACTTTATGCCTTTTAATGTGCTCATCTCAATAAAATATATGGCAGTTGAAGATGGCTCATGTAAGATACAGGGTAATTAGTCATTTATATGGCTCACTCGCCTACAAACCAAGTACGCTTCTATATAAATGTCTAGACAGTACATTAGTGCTTTGCCCAGCCAGCCCAAGAGTGTGTAAGTGAGAAAGGTAAAAAGGATCCCTGCTTCCCAAACTACTTGATAGCATTTACCACACTCCCCATCACCTTTTGTATTTTGGCAGATAAATCCCAAGCATGCAGGTCCCAAATACTTCAAGCTGTCTGTTGCACAGAACTCATATGAGATTATATTTCCATAAATCCCATTGAAATCAGTATTTTTTGTCCAGAGTGTTGATCTCAAAGAAAATCCAGATGTCTCTCATGATAGTATAAAATGAAAATCTCCTCTATTCACTGCACTGGTTTTTTCCCAAATATATTATTGACTACTTTACAATACACTTTATAAAAGACTGTTCGATGGGTAAGATAATGTGGTTTTAGATTTAATATAGCATTTCATGATGTAAATGGATGGAGTCACGTAGTTTGGGCCAAAAGCTTTGTTCCAAACAATCAAATTCTTGCTTCAAGCAGCCCTCCCCTCCCATTAAGGGTTGGTGTGCACAGGCTTGTCAGACGCTGGGGGACCCCTTATAAAGTTTATCATTTGGAAAGGAAGGTAGTAGCTGAAGACTGTGTGCAAGTGACTATCCAGATCCAGTCTGGAGGGATTCTCTGTGTGGCACAGCACTGACATCTTCACCCAGGGCCAGGATTAGATTAGGATTAGATACCCATATTACCTGGCTCTTTACTTCTTCTTCATAATACCATTTATTAACATGAAAGCATTGGCTTGACAAGGTTAGCATTGACCAGATCCTTACCTTAAATCACTGGCACCACTGTGGATACTGTGTCATTAACCAAAGTAAAAATCCCCTCAATTTGGATCTAATTCTTGTTCACTAAGGCAATGTAGCAATGGATTTTTGTGGCTTGTTGTTCAGTGTCCAGATCAAAACCAAACATCAGGCAGATCAACATGATAGACATTTCATATTGTCTCAGCCAGGCAGAATTCTAGGTTCCATTCCTTTCCAGCTGAAGGAAATATATATTTCAACTGAAAGTGGAGCTTGGGGTTTCTTGTGCTTTCCATAAAAGCTTAGGGGAAAACAAGCTGAAGTCACAAGAGTTCTAGAAATTTATCCTAAAGCCCATAATGAATGGCCTTTACTTAGGATAAAAGAGACTATAGTTCTGTGCTATACTCTCCCTCAAACCCAGTTTATGTTGCTTATGATTGTTCATCTAAGTAAACAGCATTTTTCTTTATTTATTCTCTTCCAGAACATGTTTGCAGGGATTAATGAACAGTTTCACTGCACAGTATTTTCTCAGTGGCAAAACAAAGAGTACAAAAGCCAAGAAAAAGCCAGTGATCTGGGAAATGGTAAATATTGACAAAATATGATTGCAGCTCAGGAAGGGTTTAGCTGCCCATCTGGAATTTCTCTTTACAAATTCTGTATATTCCTGCCATTTGCAGGACAGGGAGCTCAATGTGTCCTGTTGTGAATAATTTAAATTAAGTAGTTTTTTTTAAATGCTTCTAAGAGTCAAAGAAAATAGTGGTAGTCTTTCTCTCAGTTTCCATATGTAATGCCTGTACCTGGCTTTTGGAGGTTCAGAGGTCAGAAATAAAGTATATCAGAATATCTTCATTCTATTGTTCATTTGAAACTTGAATTCTGTTCCTCAGTCCAATCTCTGTTCTTCGTCTGCAGATAATTGGGGAAAAAAACCATGGCTATTTATTGCATTGCTGCTCTCCACACATCCTATTCCTATTTTGGAAGGCTTCCTAAATTCATTACACAGGCAAAACTCCCACTTAAGTTATTTGTTTGACTGTGCAGAGACCAAAAAACAGATCAGAGAACAGAACTGTTCATTTCTGTAAATACATCAGTTATTGGCTTGCTGGAACTCTGTGCTTTGTTCATTCCTTGAGCAGGGTCCAGACAGAGCTGAAAACTCAGGGGAAAATTAGAAGTCAAAGCCTTCTTGCATATTTACTGACCACATTAGAATAACCAGTACTGCCAAGGGCCATCAGTTTTCTAGATTGAATGGGCCTTCTCAGGCAAAAGAAAATGTTTATAGTGAAAGGAAAATTAATTAATTAGAATTTCAGCCTTCAGCTGTCGGCACCAGAATACAATGTCAATTGGAATAAGAGTTGCCTCTGACAAATCTCACCTGCTCTCATGAGATTTGTTTGCAGTGCCTTGTGCACAGATCTTCACAGGAAGAGAGCAGTGCTCACCAGCACAGCCCATTAGCTGGGAAAGCTCTTGTGTTGATTTTGATTTCAGAATGCAATGCTGAAGCAGAAAAAGAGCAATGCTTTGGTATCTTTGCTGTTCACTATACAAGGCTTGGTATTGATTTCCTTCTCAAGCAATATTCGTTTCATAGGGTAAAAGAAGCTTCAGTACCAGGCTGTGATTGTGATCCTTGAGCTTGTAATTCGATTTCAAGGTGTTAAAACTAGGGAAGTATGAGGTTCAGGAAATAGTTCTGTTAATGCTTTGTGAGATGCAGGGAGACAGGCTGGCAGTAGACTTCAACTGCCCTAAGTTATTTGGAACAGAAAAAAATACCTTAATCATATACTAGGTTTGTGAAAGAAAGATAGAATTAATATTTTGCTTTTTAAATAGGGAAATTTCAGAAAGGGAGTAGACTGCAACTGCTTCACATCATCATAAATTTGAGGGTGAATATGTCAGTTCAGATGCTCTGAACTAATGAATTCACCTAAGACTTGCTCCTGCATGTATTGGAAATCATGCTTGGAAACTCAAGATACAAGTTAAAATAGATGTATGAACCACCATCCTTTGTTTAGTGCAGAGCTTTGTGAAACTTTGTTCCCCTTCTCCAGTTGCTGCAGACTGCAAGATAATCAGGTCCTATATGAATTATATTTATTACAAGACTTAGAATACTTGGCTCAAATTGTTTTAATTTTATATTTTTAATGAAAACCAGTTTTGTATGTTTTGTCATACTATTCCTGGTAAGTTCACAATCTTTAGAAGAGGAATCTCTTGGTCTGTCATAACAGAGTTTCTTTGTGTTGGAGAATTAAGTATGATTAGGAAGACTGCTGCTTGCATACTGCTTCTGTCATTGCAAGAGCTGAGGGGAGCAGTGCATGGAACTGTTAGAGGAAGTAGGATACTCATCTAGTTAAGGTGACTCTGGTCCAAGGAAATAGGAGTCTTTCCTTAGTTCTTGCTCCTTTCTGTGCTTTAGTGAGCAAGTCACACAAACCAGACTTGCCACAACCTTTAATTGTAGGTTTCTCTCTACAGTTGTGCTTTGCCTGAGAGCAGCATGGTTCTAATTTGGGGAAGTATTGGCAAATCCAGCCACAGTTTAACTTAAAAGAATTGCTCTCAGAATATATTAACCTCTGTACGATGTTACCTCTGCTGAAAAGTCAGTCCTGGGGCATCTCAAAAGGAGCTTAAAAGTGGTGGGTAGTCTCAATTTCTATTTCACCTAGTAACACATCTGTAAAATTCTTTTGGTATCTATTCTCTTACCTTACAGGTCAAGAAAATATATAAATAAAATTTTCAAATCACCTGATGGTCCTCTGTGTACTACAGGACAGCCCAGGAATGTATCTCTTACATTAAGGAGAGAGTTTCTCCACTGAAATGTACGCAATATATTGAGCAAGGAGATAACATCAAGTGAGTGCCCTTTCATGCACTCACTCAATAAGATAGGAGGCTTATGGAAAAAAAATTTGGGGGCTCAAGTCATTAAAAGCTAATCTTATGCCTTGAAAGGGAAGGGTAAATAAGGACAAATGCTGAATAAAAACCACTAATTCTAGCATTCCCTAAGTTCTCTCTGCTCAGTATCCTTACATTTATGAAATACTTCCAGTGAAGCAGGGAATGAGTGTGGAGGCATCTCTGCTTTCCACATTTCATATTGCCTGTCTTGCCCCATGCTATTGCTGACATGTCACACTGAGATCTCTCCACCTCTCACACTTCAGGGTAATTATCTTGTAGCTTGGCAGTAAATACACCCAGACAGTACTTCTGCTCAGTGACTAGACCATGTTCTCTCTGCCTGCACCAAACTAATCTTCCCCCATGAGTCCAGAAAGGAGAGAGAAAGCTGTATTATAATTTTTTTGTGTTATTAAAAATTCCCGTGACATTTTTTAGTAATTTTGTTAGTTCCCATGTCCTGGCCAAGTCCCAGTTTTGTTTAATTACTTGAGTCATCTGAGAACTGGGAAAATGTATTCATTGTATATTTTACTTAAAATGTCATGGAACACATTGAACAACATATTCGGAAATACATTTGTGCGTGATTCAGCTAGACCTCTAAACTGGGCATACAAGGGCAAGGAGTTTCCAAACATATTGTAGAATTTGTCAAAAAAGCCATTTGATACTAATCAAATGGCTATTCTGCATGCAATCAATAAAATTCCCTCTGGAGTTTTATCAGAAAATTGAATATTTTTCTTTTCTTCTTCTCTAACGAGTTCTGCAGTGTGGGTCAGGTTGTTCAAAATCAGTATGATTGTCTACATTACTCCTGGAAAAATTTCAATCCCAGGAAAAATGACACTCATGGAATGAGATCATCAAGCATCATTTTCTTCCCTTTATCCTTCCTTAATCTATGAGCAATCTGAATGTTAATGTTAATTCTTCACTACTTGTGTAAAGAATTACATGAGCATCTCACTAGCCCAACAAGCTTTAAAGACTTCTTGACTTTCAACAATACAGTGATTAGAAATTGAGCTGTTGACCTACCTAAATTCCATCAAAGGAATGGAATTCCTTTTCTATGTGTGATCTGTGGGGGAGCTTGGACAAACCATTACATTCTCTACAGAGCATGACAAGAGTTCCAGATCAAGGACTGCAAAGAAGAGCCTATTTGCATTGTGCAATCAGAACTGCTATTGTTTTTACAAAACCCAGAAAATCCTCTACTTATCCTTAGTCCTTTCCGTTGATATTTTATTGGTTAACCACTTGGAGATATATAGATATTTATAGGATTGTTTTATAACATAACATTTGCCAACCTTGGGCAGTCAATGTACTGTGTTATTCCATTTCCATGTTTTTACAGATTCTCTAGCAGACCCATTCTGTAAGTGAGGAAAAACTAAATAAAATACCGGTCCAGGCAATCACTTCCAGTCCTCTTGTATCTTCTTCCAGCTAGCAGTCATAAAATGAGTTCTTCATCCCATTTGCTGATGGTGATGGTAGGCATAAATTACTAGAATTGATGAGTCTAAAACGAGTTTTGTGGAAGTCACTGTTCTGTGTAATTGCAGTGTTCCATGTAATGACGTATTTAAAAGCACTGCTTCACTGAGACTTAGAGTAATAGTCCTAATCTTCACCAAATGTCTGTAGTAGCATAGTAACAGCCAGAAGGATTTTTGCTGCTTTTCTTTTTAACAAAGATAATCTTTATCCGAAACAATAGCGTTTTAAATGTGTTATGTAAATGAATTATCCAATACTGCACTTTTACCTTTATGTCCTTTCCACTGGCAGTTGTTTTTTCTTGAGGGGCCTGAGGTTTAGGCAGCCAGCTAACCTTTTCAAGGTTAGTGCAAAATCATTTTCAGTTTGATAAGGATTGTTATTTGGAAATTAAAACGCATCATGTCTTTTCATTGCATTTTTGTCATTGTTCTTTCTCACTGTTAGAAGAAAAATAAAAGTAACTTAATGCTGTTCTCTCTGAGTAGAAACTATACTTTGTTTCTTAGGTGCTCTTTAATCGAATCAAGACTAAATCTTTTTTCCAACTTAAGAGAAAAAGCAATGACACTTCGTTGTGCACGGTGTTTGCAGAATACAGTCAAGAGTTTATGTAGCAAAGTCATAGTATCATCTAAATACATCAGCAAGCTGTGTTGTTGAGAAGAGTTCCCCATAATTGCTATGGAAAGGAAGTAATATCATCCCTTTAGCATTTGAGCATTACAACTCAGGAAGTTTTATTTGACCAGAAATTGGGCTTAGACATTAAGATTTCCATATGGATTCTCTGGAGAGTGATGTGTGGTGGGCTGTGGACAGCATCCTCTGTGTGACTGTAAAGCAGCAGTTTCACAAAAGGGTGTGCAAACCGGGGTAGTGGATGTACCACCAACTGTCATATGATTTGTAAGGAGATTTATCATCTTTGTGAGCAGGATTTTTTTTCCTTTCTGTTATCATTTAAATGCTTTTGGTGTGCCCACCACCTGCATTAGTTCTTGTTTTGGGTCATTGCTTAGTACAGCCTGTTTGTCAGGGAACTCCTCTGACCTGCTGGAATAAATTATTCAGCCACAGAATTCAGCTGCCTTGGAGACTAAGCAAACTGACACTGAGTAAAATGCTCTGGGCCACAGCGAGGGGTCACAGTAAAGTCTGTTCCTATGGTGTGATTCTTTCACCTCTCCTTTTGCCTCTGTCTTTTCCTGTATGTAGACATGCCAGAAGTCCAGACACTGTTTCTCCAGTTGTCCTGTGGCCTGTGGCCCTGGTGACAGTTGCTCTACTGTTGGCATTCAGGAAGAGCTCTTTGTATCATTTTGGGAGTGCATTCACCAAGTTAGTGACATCAGTGGTTTAAGAAAGGAAATAGAGAATCAGGTCTGCAGTTACTGAAATTAAACCTTCCTCGTCAGGCCGCAAGTAAGATTCTGGAAGCTTCAGTTCAGAGTGCTTCAAACTCAAATTGCGTTTTACTGACAAATTGCCAAGACACATTTGACCCATGTGAGAGCCTCTTCCAAGAGCTAAATGAAAAATGCATTCTTGTAAATACCATTGAAATTGTTCCTAGGTTCTTCTCATGCTCTCAGCTATTAGCCCCTTCCAGAAAATGGTTTTCAGATTCCTTTCCATCCCTCCTACAGATATAACAGTTTTTCAGCCTCTGAAGATGTTATGAGCCGTCTTTATAAATCTCTTTAAAATAACTTGGCAAGCCATAACATTAAATTGCATATAGTTGAAGAAAAATATGCCAGACCATTCTGTATTAAAAAAATATGGGACTAAATGTGAAATACGTAGGCTAAGTTGCACCTAGGGTTGTTTTCTTTACATATGGTGTGCACAGGATGAAGTGTCTAAAAATACCCTAATACTTTATCCTACCAACAGTAAATACATTATAATTTACAGCCTCTAAAATGGAAGGTGCTAGCAAGTCGAGCCATTAGTGTTGCACACAAAAGTCTTCAGTGCTGACCCAAAGAGTTGCCTTCATGCTGCTCAACAGACCTGCAAAAAGTTTCTTTGTAAAAGAGCTTTTTGCACATAAACTGGCAAATTGTTCCTTCTAATGTACTTCTAGTGTAAAAGGGAATTGAGAGCTGTTCCTCTGAAAAGAGCTTAGCCAGGTAAGAGTTTAGAAAGCTGGGTACTCTTTCCAAACAAAAATTCAAAGATACTCCATGCTGGGATGTAACTAAATATATTTTAGGCAAAGTAGAAAATGGAATGTGAGTAATGAGACAAGATGTGCATATTCCCCTTGCTAAAACTGGAATTGTGATGTGTGTGTCTATTTATATACATACGCATACACAGACACCCAAGAGCCCATTTCTGCAGCTCATAATAATTTAACCAAAACTCTTGTACTTTCCTGAGAAGGCTTACTGGTCTTCACCAGATGATTACTTTACAGATGTTCAATTTGTAATTTACATTTTCCATTTTGCATGCGTCTATCTGAAAACTTCTCTCACAGAAGGGGCAGATGCAAGTGAGGAAGTTGACATCCACATGCTCTATTAGCAAGGAAGTAAGAACATTTTCTAGACAAATAAATCTTTCTTTTCCATTACTCAAAGCTTATTTTTATTAAGAGCTGTTCAAAAAATTAATTAGAACCTTTTAGATTCAACTGAAAATGTGGTGGACCTTCCTTATTAACACATGAGCTACAGGCTCAACACCATTCTCTCTTTCTGTGATAATGTCAGTCAATTGAACTTGATTTGCAAAAGCTTAGCCAAAATTCAGTAGCTTTGAGAAGAGAGACTAGAGGCTCCCCATTGCCTATATTACACTTACAGTCTGATGGCTAGAGTCCTGTCTTTGGAGAAGACATCTGTGAATTCCAGTTTCTGTACTGAATCAGTCAGGCCAGATTTGCCTGGGAAATGACTTGCTAATTGCTGGAGAGATTGACTTCCAGAGTATGGTGGTACTGCGCATGTTTGCACAGCTGCATCTTCCTTGGTGTTTGAAAGTCAACTGACTCTTGTTATAAAGGGAGTCCAGAATTTCTTTATTTTCTTACTTTTATCATAAATGTCCCAAAATTATTACAACTCTTAAATCTTCATCTCAATTTACTAAAGAAGGCATATAGAAAAATTATTATCTGCAACAGCTCAAATGAAGATTTTCTGTTGTGTTTATTTTTGTTCAGCTATGTGGTTTTGACTCACACAGGCCTAGTTTCCACAGGTAACTAAGGATACTTGATGCCACGAGTTCCTAAATATGAGATAGCAGTTTAGCCCTGAAGAAGTTGTGTAAATTGCTGCCGTTTCTTCTTCTATATCCTGACAATTTTTTTCAGACAGTAAAGCTTTCCAGCAGTGGCCATAGTATTGTAGCCTTTTAAAATTATTTTAAAAAAGCCTTTCATAGCTTTTCTCTTCAGATAGATCATTTGCAGAAGACATTTCTCATGGCACCTTCACAAGTGCTTCATTCAGCCTCCCAGCTTAGAGGGTGCTATCAGGAACCAGCACTGCCAAAGGGAGAGTTGATCCTCGGGAGAACCACAGGGGAGGCATACAGCTTGATTTCTTTTTCTGTAACATGTTGATCATGTTATGAATCATCCTCTTAAATACAGGGCTTAGGTAAAATCTGTGGA